>JARNME010000012.1:36414370-36538749 GCA_030179655.1 Scaptomyza flava | reverse complement strand
AAGACTTTGGTATACTGGCTTAGCTTCCATCGATTAAGTTCAATATCTCGGTGTTTCTCAACCGATTTGGACGAAATTTTCAGAAAAGTTCTATCATTATCCATTACTTCAACCCTCATTTTTAGATTTTCCAAATTCGATATTTTATTGTTATCGATATTATGTGTATATCGGAAACCAGAATAGTTATCGATAATTTGAAGCAAACTTGTTCTGCTCATGGTATAGGAGAACTTATATCCTAAATCTGAAGTCTCTAGCTCTTGTAGTCTCTGAGATCCACGCGTTCATACAGACGGACAGACGGACATGGCTATATCGTCTCGGCTGTTGATGCTGATCAAGAATATATATACTTTATAGGGTCGGAGATGCTTCCTTCTGCCTGTTACATACTTTTGCACAAAACCATTATACCCTTTTTTACCCATTTTATGGGTTAAGGGTATAAAAACAAGAAATCATAAAAAAAGCAATTGCAAGGGAAAACGGAATTAAAATCCAAAATTCTCAACACGAATCCACTGAACAACTTGAACCTATGTCAGACGAAGACGATTTTCAAAAACAAGAAGCCCTTAAACAACAGAGTGGTGCGCCCCAAGCAGAGTCTGCGAAAATCATTGATAGTCACAGACTCTGTTTCTGGCGTACCCTCTACTTAAAAGCCACATTTAAAACCAACCTCACTGTAAATACCCTCACACTTACCCATTATATTATAACTCTACTTAAGCTACATCTAATATGTCTCTAAAATGCATTCAATGGAATATACGCGGATACATTAACAACTACAGTGAGCTACAAACAGTAATAAAAAACTTCAATCACTACAATAAACCTACCTAAAATCTACAACAAACATCCCATATACATAAACTACACACTGCACTCCCTTAATACCTCCCAACACTATGGTGGAGTAGCAATACTAACGCACAATTCCTTACAAACAAAAACTTGGCCCTTAGCAAACGACTTCGAAGCAATCTGCGTGGAAGTCTCATCAAAAAATAAAAATAAAACAAGTAAGAAGGCTCTAGTCGGGAGAGCCCGACTAGAAGATACCCTGAACCCAGTTGCAATAAATATATTTAATTTATATAAGACTTTGGTATACTGGCTTAGCTTCCATCGATTAAGTTCAATATCTCCGGTGTTTCTCAACCGATTTGGACGAAATTTTCAGAAAAGTTCTATCATTATCCATTACTTCAACCCTCATTTTTAGATTTTCCAAATTCGATATTTTATTGTTATCGATATTATGTGTATATCGGAAACCAGAATAGTTATCGATAATTTGAAGCAAACTTGTTCTGCTCATGGTATAGGAGAACTTATATCCTAAATCTGAAGTCTCTAGCTCTTGTAGTCTCTGAGATCCACGCGTTCATACAGACGGACAGACGGACATGGCTATATCGTCTCGGCTGTTGATGCTGATCAAGAATATATATACTTTATAGGGTCGGAGATGCTTCCTTCTGCCTGTTACATACTTTTGCACAAAACCATTATACCCTTTTTTACCCATTTATGGGTTAAGGGTATAAAAACAAGAAATCATAAAAAAAGCAATTGCAAGGGAAAACGGAATTAAAATCCAAAATTCTCAACACGAATCCACTGAACAACTTGAACCTATGTCAGACGAAGACGATTTTCAAAAACAAGAAGCCCTTAAACAACAGAGTGGTGCGCCCCAAGCAGAGTCTGCGAAAATCATTGATAGTCACAGACTCTGTTTCTGGCGTACCCTCTACTTAAAAGCCACATTTAAAACCAACCTCACTGTAAATACCCTCACACTTACCCATTATATTATAACTCTACTTAAGCTACATCTAATATGTCTCTAAAATGCATTCAATGGAATATACGCGGATACATTAACAACTACAGTGAGCTACAAACAGTAATAAAAAACTTCAATCACTACAATAAACCTACCTAAAATCTACAACAAACATCCATATACATAAACTACACACTGCACTCCCTTAATACCTCCCAACACTATGGTGGAGTAGCAATACTAACGCACAATTCCTTACAAACAAAAACTTGGCCCTTAGCAAACGACTTCGAAGCAATCTGCGTGGAAGTCTCATCAAAAAATAAAAATAAAACAAGTAAGAAGGCTCTAGTCGGGAGAGCCCGACTAGAAGATACCCTGAACCCAGTTGCAATAAATATATTTAATTTATATAAGACTTTGGTATACTGGCTTAGCTTCCATCGATTAAGTTCAATATCTCCGGTGTTTCTCAACCGATTTGGACGAAATTTTCAGAAAAGTTCTATCATTATCCATTACTTCAACCCTCATTTTAGATTTTCCAAATTCGATATTTTATTGTTATCGATATTATGTGTATATCGGAAACCAGAATAGTTATCGATAATTTGAAGCAAACTTGTTCTGCTCATGGTATAGGAGAACTTATATCCTAAATCTGAAGTCTCTAGCTCTTGTAGTCTCTGAGATCCACGCGTTCATACAGACGGACAGACGGACATGGCTATATCGTCTCGGCTGTTGATGCTGATCAAGAATATATATACTTTATAGGGTCGGAGATGCTTCCTTCTGCCTGTTACATACTTTTGCACAAAACCATTATACCCTTTTTTACCCATTTTATGGGTTAAGGGTATAAAAAAGGGGCAAAAACGGGCAAATGAAACTTTCTGTATTTATTAGAGGAATAATCAAAAAAATTAATTAGAAAAAATTGTCAATATAATGTGATATAATTTTTTTTTCCATCAAAGTTGAGAAATAGTGAAAAAGTGGATAGTTGGTAAATATTGATTTGCCTGTACAATTTTTTGTATTATTTTCATAATAAATAGATCTATCAATAGAACCAAAAATAATGACCATCCGTACCTTAGTTTTTGAGATATTGTATCTGAAAGTCGACCAAATTACCTTAAAATTGTGATTTTTATGTAACATAAAAAATCAGACAACTTTGAAGGGCTATGTATTCTAAACAAAAAATCCGGTTACATTATGGATTGCAGATTTGAAATCGTTGGAAAATTTCCTATAAAGTAGGTTCATTTAATATTTTTTAGAGGAACATGCAATTTTTGATTTTTGCCATCTGACTTGTTCTACGGGCGCCAATGTGCGTCGTCAAGCTTTCCATACAACTCAGACACCACTTGTCTATCTGGTTAAATTCGCACACTCTCGTGTGGATACTTGTAAGTTCGCTTAATTGTTAAAGATTTCAATAAATAACGGTCACCATCAAGCAACTCAACAACAACAAATGGTCCCTTAAACTTGGCTTCTTCACTCTTAAGTAAGACATGATCACCAATCTTATGTTTTACCACTTTGTAATGTAATGTAATGTAATGTCGAACGAGGGTGGGCTTGCGCCCTTCGGCACTGCGACCCACAAGGATCTATTGTGCCCCCTTACCACTAGTTCATTTTTAATGTTCTCAGGAACTGAGTCAGACCAGTCTGTGGGATATGCATCAGGTCTTCCTCTCTGAGAGTGTAGTTGCCTAACAGCTTTGCTCTATTACGTGCCAGGGCGGGGCAGTTTGTGATTAGGTGTTCCATTGATTCAACATCCTCTTCGCAGAATCTACAAGTTCTGTTTCTAGCAAGGCCCATCTTATGTAGATGGTCGTTGCAGGGAAAGTGGCCTGTTAACGCCCCACAAAGTGACCTAAGTTGTGATCTGTTTAAGGATAGAGCTACCTTTGCTCTTGCTGCATCAGGGCAAACATATCTTTTTGAGTGCCTAAGACCCTCTAGATTGTTCCAGTGCATTATTTTCTTTTTTTCTAACCAATTGTGTATGTCAGATTTGAGTTTGTTGTTTGAATAACCAAACATTGGACTTGGGCCTATAAACGGGGCTTCCGCTCCTAATTTAGCCCTTACATCCGCGGCCTCATTACCTGAGTGACCTTCATGTCCTGGGACCCAAACCAGAGAAACTCTATTATTGGTTGCCAGTGCATTTAGCTCACGGTGACATTCATGTATGAAGTTTGAGCTATAGCTATAGCTGTTTAGTGCTTTAAGAGCTGCTTGACTATCGGAGAGTATACGAATGTTAACTCCTACCAATCGTCTGCTATTCAGTCTATATACCGCCTGTAAAATAGCGAAGAGCTCCGCCTGGAAAACGGTGCATTCGGCCTCAAGTGAGAGAGAGATGTGTGTGCGAGGACCCACTATGCCTGCTCCTACCCCTGATGCTGTCTTGGATCCATCTGTGAACCAATTTTGTGCATCGTCATTTAGCCAAGATGGATTTGAAGTCCATTGCTCTCTTGTTGGAAAAATGACCTTGTAATTTTTCGTGAAACTATGGATGGTTTGTATTTGGTCTAGGGTTTTTGTTTTATCAAGGATGTCCTCTACCCTATTCAATATACCTAGGTGTCCTCTAAGGTTGCCCTTCTGGTATTTGTTACCTACATAGAGCCCCAGAGCCTGCTTTACAGCCTCTTCCTCTATAGCTAGGTGTAAGGGAGTTAGGTTTAGAATTGCTTCCAGACCTGCTGTCGGGGTCGTTCTCAGTGCCCCTGTGATACTTAGGCAAGCTAGCCTTTGTACCTTGTTGAGTTTATTGATAGCGGTGCTTTGTGTGGCTTTTTCCCACCATACTGCCGCCCCGTACAGAATCATTGGTCTTACCATTTGGGTGTACGCCCAGTGGGCCATTCGTGGAGAAAGCCCCCATGATTTGCCAAGCATCTGCTTGACAGCCCAGAGAGATCGAGTTGACTTTGTGGTTACTGCTCTCAGGTGTGCGTTCCAAGTGAGTTTGCTATCCAGAGTTACCCCTAGATATTTTACCTCTGTACTCAGAGTCACAACTGTGCCACTAACCTTTATGTCTGGGAATTTTAGAATCCTTTTATTGGTGAACGGGATTATGATGGTCTTACTAGGGTTGATAGAGAGCCCTTCTGAGGTGCACCATGTTACCGTTTGATCGAGAGCACGTTGCATGAGGTCTGCTAGGATCCTTTCATCTTTGCCCCTGATGATTACGGATATGTCATCTGCATATCCTATCGTTTTGCATCCGTTTGCATTGAGAGACAGAACTAAGTTGTCTACTAGGAGTGACCACAGTAAAGGAGATAGAACACCACCCTGTGGGCAGCCTTTTGAGGCATGTATGCTAGCCGAGGCAAGTCCAAGATCGGCCTTTATCAGTCTGCGGCATAGCATTGCCTTCACCCAGGCTACTACCTTAGGGTTTACCCCCCTGTTTGTCAGAGCCCGGCTCATTGAGTCAAAGTTTGCATTATCGAAGGCACCCTCTATGTCCATGAAGGCGCATAGGGCGACCCCCTTTGCGTCAATTGCTTTTTCTATGTCAGTTGTCAAATGATGCAGTGCCGTCACCGTGGATTTACCCTTCTGGTAGGCGAATTGCAGTTTGTGAAGCGGGTTGGCTTCTAAAATGTCAGTTCTGACGTAGCAGTCTATCAGTTTCTCCATGGTCTTTAGCATGAAAGAGGAGAGACTGATTGGTCTGTATGATTTGGGAGAGCATGGTGGCTTGTCCCCGCCCTTAGGAATGAATATTACCTTTACTGCTCTCCAGGTCTTTGGAATATATCCCAGCAAAAGGCTGGCTCGATATATAGGAATCATTTCCTAATGATGATCCCTTTGCCCTTTGATAACATGGCTGGAAATATGCCATCTGGACCAGGGGATTTGTAGGATTTGAAGGAGTTAATTGCCCATTCTACCCTTTCGTAGCTAACTATGTTTTTTATTATTGGGTCTATGATTCTTGTGTGCCTCAGTTCTTCTGTGTCAGGGTCTCCCTCTGTGCTACAGAATGAACAGTCAGGAAAGTGAGATTTTAGAAGAACCTCTAAAGTTTCCTGTGAGTCACTGGTGTATACACCGTTCGGGCCCATCAGTGTCCCAATCGGTCCTCCACTGGCTTTTGATAGGGCTCTATGGACCCTTGCAGTTGAGGGTATGTCCCTAAGATCTTCACAGAAATTCCTCCATGAGGATCTCTTGGATTTCCTTAACTCCCTATTGTAATTAGTTAAGGATGTCCTGTAGAGATCCCAATTGTTGGACCTTTTGGCCCTGTTGAACTCTGTCCTAGCTTCTCTTCGTAATTCTTCAAGTCGTGAATTCCACCAGGGGACCCTCTTGCTAGAGGTCTTAGCCCTTTGTGGGCAGCAGTCATTGAAGGTTGAGACTAGATCGTGCGTCAGGGTATTAACTGCCCTTTCTAGCTCCTCAGTATTCGTTATTTGTGGTCTATTACCCGATAATTTTCCTGTAAGGATTTCGGAGTATTTCGTCCAGTTAGTGGTTTTTGGGCTGCGGTAGAGCACAACGCTCCTCACCGGTCCCTCAAGGTCAAAGAGAATGTGTCTATGATCAGACATTGAGGCCTCCTCGGACACTCTCCATTCTTTCACCAAGTCTATGGCCCTGTCAGAAACCAGTGTTAGATCTAAAACCTCCTTCCTTATAGAATTAACAAAAGTTGGTTCATTCCCCCTATTTGCTACTGATAAGTTAGTTGATATAAGATAGTTTAAGAGAGACTCACCTCTGTTGTTCGTGTCTGTGCTTCCCCATGCTAGGTGGTGAGCATTTGCATCGCATCCAACTATCAGGTCTTTCCGGTGTGTTCTGCAGTACTCCACTAAAGATCTGATAGTATCCGTTGGAACAGCTACGGAGTCACCAGGGAAGTAAGCCGAGGCCAGAACAGCCTCTTTCTTACCCCCTTCGATTTCCAGTTCCAGTAGTATGGCCACTGTGTCGGTGTCTATGAATTCTGTGAGAGGCAGAAATCTTATGTCAGTGTTAATGATAATTGCTGCCCTAGGTTTGGCCGCTTTCCTATCATATATTACCTGTGTGTTTTTGGTATTTAGGCCTCTAATGCGACCTTTGAAGAACCAGGGCTCCTGTAGAAGCCCGATGTCCTTGGTGTTGCTAGCAAACCTACTGCTGATTTCAGCCGTCGCCGCCTTAGCGTGGTGAAGGTTTGCCTGCAAACATCTTATTTTGGCGGCGGATCAGCACCGGAGACATTTGGAGAGCTTAAACTACTCTCTTCAATCTCCATAACGCTGACTTGTTTGATGAGCTCATCCTCTGTAGTATCATCACTTTTTATTCTGAGAGTAACTTGGCCAAGGCGGAAGTTCATCCTTCCCTTCGTTACCTCAATTGTGGCTGCCGACTTTTGGTCAACGGCTAGCACAAGCATGGCGTTTGAGCCCTTTTCCACTCTCTTTAGGGCCCTCCAGGCCGAGGTGTTTAGGCCTTTGTTTTGTGCCTGTAAAAAGTTGAGGACCTTGCCTGTCTCCATGGCTGCAGACTTGGGGAAGTAGCCGACCACAATTCTGGGGTGAGGAATCTTTGATTCCTCTGTCGACCAGAGTGTGGCGCCGTCCCACGGCGTCATTTTGACCACCGTCGCCTTCACCCACTCCGCTGTAACGCAGTCCTTGCAGTGAAGTGCTAGATACCCAGCTTTGTAGGTAGAGCCAAGGAAGGCCGGTTGTATCTGCCCATCCATCAGCTCCAGCACTTTGTCTTCAATAGCGGCTGATATGGAGTCCATTTGCGCGGTCGTTAGGGCCGTTGTTGGGTAGTCCCTTGCTAATACCGCCAACTTCACTCCTATACCAGCCTCATTTATTTTAGCATTTTGCTGTTTCTTGTCGGCCTGGGTACCTGTTGTCCCCCTAACCGGAATAGAGCCACGCTCCTTATGCACCTGTGCCTTGGCTGGGTGATGTGAGGCAGAGGGCTGCCTTTCATTACCCTTGCCTGCAGCCTTAGAGGTGGAGGGCATGTCATCCCTCATCTTCTTAGTGGCGACTACCTCTGAGCTGTGGTTTGTGGACCGCTGGCGTTTTGGGCATGCTGTTTCCCCTTTCTTCTCCATTGGGGTCCTAGCTCTGGAGTAAGCCTCTTCTTTGCTAAGCCCCTGCCGCAGAAAGAAAGCCAGTCGCTTCTTGCCAGCGCCGCTCAGTTTAGGCAGTGTAGGGCCTACAACACTGTCGGTGGTTGGTGTGCTTGTGCCTTGTGGTGTCAGGTCCACCACTGAGGCACTACCGCGTTGGTGTTGCTCGTTTTGAGGTGTTGCCACCTCTGTTTTGTGTCCCTGGGGGCCACTCTCCTCTTCAACATCGGTTTTTTTGTTTTGTAAATCGTTCATTTTGATCCCACGAGTAAGATGGCAACCGGTAAACACTACGCCGTGCCGTACCGTAGTGTGGCAGATTAAAATGAGGCCGCGCCACCATACCCCAAGTCCGCATACTAGCAACTAGGCACCCCCTAGCCACGCATCTCCTGGCATATGCTGTTCCACCATTAGATTGGGGATTTTATTAAAAAGAGTTTACTCTCTTTCGCCCAACTTAATTTAGCCAGGTATCCTGCCAGAGACATGACCTACACAGGACCCTGTTACCAGCAGCCACCACGAGGAGGTATAAGTTGCACTACCGGCAGTCTGGCAGTTACGGAGTAGAAGCGGGGCACCACACTCCGCGATCGACTGGTCGATCACGGAGCATGGTTCACCACCCCTACTTAGTCCCCCTACACAGACTGTCGGCCGACTGCCGACAACAACAAATGGTCCCTTAAACTTGGCTTCTTCACTCTTAAGTAAGACATGATCACCAATCTTATGTTTTACCACTTTAGCCTTATTCTTATCAAATCTACTCTTATTGTACTGTGCCTCTTTATCCACATTAATTTTCGCCATTGCTCTTGATAATTTTAAATCGACTTGTGCTTCTTCGACGATAGATAACATACCTAACGGCCTTGCCTCTTTTCCTATCAGCAACTCTAGAGCTCTTAACTCAGTCACCCGATTGGCGGTACAGTTCATAGCCAATTGGACCTCCATCTATCTGTACAATAACGTACTCCTTCTCATAATTTTTACCACGGAGCTTTCCGCTTATATCAATATGAATGGTATGCCATGGAATTTATATTTTTGGTTTGGGATGCAGTTCAACCTGTACCTTACCCGACATGGATAATTTGCATGTCACACAGCATTCAACAAACTTTCTTACGTACTTTGCCATATTCTCAAACCAATATTATTCGTACACTTTATCTAACGTTTTCTGCCACCCCATATGCATTAAAGCCTCATGTACATGGTTAATTACAGACCATCTAAATGTTCTAGGAATGACAGGCAAACATCGAATCTTGCCATGTCTTTGTATTTGACGATAAAGTAAACCACCTCTTATCTCGTAAGTCTTTGACTGATTACTTTGTATTTCATTACTATTCAACTCTGCTATAATTGACAATATACTTTGATCGCGCTGTTGTTCAGAAATCAACCAGTTATCCGTTATGGATGCCAAATCAATTCGTAACTCGGATACTTTTTGTGTGTCAATTGCTAATTCGATCGGGACTGGGTTTCGTGATAAACAATCTACGTTAGCCATCTGACTTCCTTTGCGATACTCCACATCAAAGTCAAACGATTACATAAACGCCCACCATCGATGCAATCTTGGCGTTAATTATATTTTGGTACGACTTGCGTTCAATGAATTACAGTCTGTATGTACGACGAACTTCCTCCCATTTTAATAATGCATGAAGTATTTTATGGCATTGTACACGGCTACCGTTTTCAATTCGTAGGAATGATACTTAGACTCTGCTTTGGTGGTACATTTACTATGGTACTTGACAACTCTACGCTTGCCCTCTACTTTATGCATAAGCATTGCACCATAGCCAATGGCACTTGCATCTGTATGCAATTCAATAGGGTAATGAGGATCAACAATTATTAAAACAGGGTCATTTGTCAGTACATTAATAACTTTTTGTCGAATTTGCTCGTTCGCATCGTTCCACACAAATTCAGTCAACTTTGAGGTTAACTGATAAAGTGGCTTCATCTCTTCAGCAAATCGTGGGACGAATTGTCTAGAATAGGATGCCAAACCTATGAATTGCTTTAACCGAGTTACCGTTGTCGGTTGACTTAGTGCTGTCAAGGCTTGTATCTTCCTAGGATTGGGTTTTTTTAATAAAGAATCCCAGATATTCTATTCCTGTACGTAGAAAAACACACATTTTGACATTAAAAGAAAAACCTGCATCAGACAAAACTTCAAGCACAACTGCTAATCTTTCAAAGCTTGCTCTTTAGAGTCTGACACAATTAAAACGTCATCAGTATAAACTACTACATATAAATTAACTAAATCACCCAATGCTTTTACAATAGCGCGCTGAAAAACTGAAGATGCTTTCTTGAGCCGGAATGGCATTGCTAAGAACTCAAACTGACCATCAGGAGTTACAAAAGCTGTTCGCTCAATTGAATCGGCGTGCTTCGGTATCTGATGGTATCCGCTGGCCATACCTAGACTAGAAAAATATTTTCCACCTCTAAGACCCCTTTAACACGATGAAGTTTTTGCGTCTGAAGCATTCGTTTGTAGGCAAAGGGTGTAGAAGGGTTACAGCTGCATGCAATGCTTCATGACTTGTGAAGCAATGATTTATTTTTCTCATTTTGCTTTGCCTTATTCCGATTGCATGCCAACACAGAGTTGCACAGTGTTTGATGTGAATAATAAAGTTATCGATACAAAATATCGCACAAGCAAATGTTAGCGCCAATAGTAAATACATTGTTTTGGTTAAGAAATTATTAGTAGATATGTTCACTGAATCTATTTTATTTACTTGTTACTTCTTAAATCAATTATATGTTAACAAATAAAACAATCGATGGCAAAGATATATGTTTATCGACCATAAATTTAAATCAGAGTTGCATTTACAAAGAAAATCCTGCATGAAAAAACTTCATCGTGTAAAAGGGGTCTAAGACGATCGATCTGATCGGATATCAACGGCAACGGGTTTTTGTCAGAGATTGTATTTGCATTAAGTTCACGATAGTCTATACACATTCTATCGCTACCATCTTTCTTCTTTACTAACAACATTGGGCTGGCAAAAGGCGAACTACTCGGACGAATAACATTGGCCTCAATCATTTGCCGTATCTTATCTCGGACTATAAATTTTTCACTCTCACTGAGACGATATGGTCTCCGTTGAACCGTTTTGTTTTGGCTAGCAAACGGATCTCCAAAGATCCTGTTGTTATGCACCTTTTTGGTATGCCATCAATAAAGAAATCAGAATACTTTTCTAACATGTTATTCAATTTACACTTATCAGTAATACATAAACCGGTGTTTGCATCAATTATGTCTATCATTTTGTTGGCAGGGTTATTATTATGTACAGCATTAATAATTTGCGATTTGTAAATACTAAATTTTATCATTTCCATCATTACTCCGAAGCCAAGCTGAAATATTTCTTGACCAACTATTATGTCATATTTTAAACAATCATCAGCTACAACATGAAACAAAACTTCTCACTCAGTTTCTCCTTAATAAGAGAACTCTTAGCTCTAGAGTCAAAAAAAAAGCGCTTACCAAATTGACTCAGGAATGCGTTTTGCTCAATAACCGCACACAAGTCCACTCTCTTCTCATTGCCGCTCTTATTTGCCGACGCTGTCCGTTGCACACAGGAAGATGCGAAATGTCCAGCGTTGCCACATTTGTAACAGGTCACATATGCTCGCTCTCTAAACCTGGTTGATTTGCCATGGTTTTGGCTCGTCTTGTAGTCGGTCTTCTCTTCTGCTTTCTTCTTCCGACAGTCCAGTGCTTTATGCCCGAGTTTGCCGCAATAATGGAACTTGATCGGCGTCTGCATTTTGAACCTCTTTCTCTCAGGCTCCTCTTTCCTCTCACATTCCGTAATGCCTCTCTTCCTTCCAAACGCATGTGCTTTCAATTGGTGCTGCAGCTCATTTCGTGTCTGTATATTTGTTGTAAAGACTAGGTGTTGCAATGTGTGTCAATTCGTGTCGTATGCGCTAACACAAATGAAACAGCAATTTCTTCTGGAGACATCGTTTTCCATTTTGTCATCAGAGACGTCACCAGTCGGCTCCCATACACCGAAAGACACTTATTAGAGTTTGGTCGTCCATTCAAAATGTTTAGCAACATGGCAGCTGGCGTTTCGGTGAACTCATAACGCTTCAAGAACAATTTTTTAAATTGTGTCTACGTCATTCCAGCAAATAAATTTGCGATAGCCACTGCGATGCGGTGCCACGCAAAAATTTGCTTAGAGCCATCACTACTTCTGCGCCTTCTAATTGTTGTTCGCACAAAATTATACTAACCGTTTTACACCAAGCTGCAGCGCCAGCGTCAGCAGCCTCTGGGTTGAAAATCGGCTACGATGCATTTTCATTGCGCGACGATGGTGTCGCTGAATTTTTTGCTTTTAACAATTCGCAAATAATTTGTTTTGCGACTCCAAAAGCGCTTGCCACCTGGCGTCAGAATGCTTCTGTGGCTTAGGCGATCCCACTTCCGGTGTTGGAGAAGCAATAAAAGATGGTACGGGTGATTCTTGATTGTCAGCCATTTTCATTAGAATGATTCCGCAGCGAGTCGCAATGGTTGTTAGTTTTTAGACACCGAATTGTTCCACCGATCTACTCAACGTGCTGTCGCAAAAGTGACTGCTTGACTCTCGAACCTGGAGTCTGTAAACTTATTCTTCTGTCATCCTTTCTGACTTATTTTCTTCACGTCTCTCACTAATACCAATGCGCCACGCTCAGAAGGATTTTGCCATTCTCCTACCGCATTCGCACTCAAATGATCTAGAAATAGAACTCATTGACTTAGTTCATCCTTTAACTCAACCAAATAAGGTAATTCAATGATTTATATCCGATATATATATATATATATATATATATATATATATATATATATATATATATATATCAACAAATGGCAACACTGACTGACACCGCCATTTATCGCATAATAAATGTTGCTCGATAGTACTATAGATATGCTTCTAGTATTTCGCTGTATTGCTCACCACTAATTTAGCGCCAAAAGGGGGAACTATATTTCAAGTAAACAAATCAAACAATGTCGCGAACAATCATTCAGGAAGCCATTAAAAAATAATTATAGTGTAAAACTATTGCCAAATGAAAAAGGCAGGTGTGACGTGTGGTAGCTTTTTGATAGAGTGCATTATAATGGTAATAATATAGATTTTGTGTGTTGCCGGAGCTGTAAGCATGTGCTGGCCTTTAATGCATAACAGTGCACTAGCACCCTCAGCCGACATAAGGGCGTGTCTCAACTGGAGGCGCTTAAATCACAGCCCAAAATGGACATGTTCACAAAAAGATTTGTTACGGTTCGCGTTTGTGGCAAAAGATTTGCGTGCTTTAAATATTACTGAAGGTGTGTACTTTTTATACCCTTAACCCATAAAATGGGTAAATTTTTTTTTTTTTTATACTCGATACCGAAGGTAAAGAGTATATTGGGTTTGTGCAATGTCCGTCATGGTGTCCGTCCGTCTGTCCGTCTGTCCGTCTGTATGTTCGCAACTTTTTTCCACACCCTTCAAGCTAGAGACTTGAAACTTTCCAATTCTCTTTATCTATGGGATAGTAAATTAAAGTGTCAAGATGGGGGTTCTACGATAACTGGGGGGCTGGCAAATCGATAAATTCGATAACTCAAAACCGATAAATCCTCATATTTCGCACATCCTTACAGCTAGAACTACCAAATTTGGTGGGCAGATAGCTACTAGCAACCCCCAAAAAACTGCATCAAAATTTTGGAGCCACGCCCACCCATTCCGCCCCCAGCCCCCCGCAATTTAAAGTCAAAAAAGCGTATATCTCCCACAGTTTTTGAGCTAGAGCCACCAAATTTTGTGCCAAGATAGGTGATGATGACCCCCCAAAAACTGCATCAAAAGTTTGGATGCCACGCCCACCGATACTGCTCTAGCCGCCCCCATCCACCCCAACGCTTCGTCAAAAACGGGAATGCGTGTATCTATCAGAGTTGTGGAGCTAGAGCCTCCAAATTTGGTAGAAAGCTAGCTGGTAACGACCCCCAAAAAACTGCATCAAAATTTTGGAGCTACGCCCACCCATTCCGCCCCCAGCCCCCCCGCATTTTGAAATCAGAAATGGCTATATCTCCCACAGTTTTTGAGCTAGAGCCACCAAATTTGGTGCCAAGATAGGTGATGATGACCCCCCAAAAACTGCATCAAAAGTTTGGATGCCACGCCCACCAATACCACCCTAGCCGCCCCCATCCACCCCAACGCTTCGTCAAAAACGGGAATGCGTGTATCTTCCAGAGTTGTGGAGCTAGAGCCACCAAATTTGGCAGGAAGATAGCTTGCAACGACCCCCAAAAACTGCATCAAAGTTTTGGAGCCACGCGCACCCCTTCCACCCCCCTTTCCCCACCTTTTACAAACTTTGAGCTAGAGTCACCAAATTTTGTATGAAGATAGCAATTGACATTCCACATAGATCTGCATCAAAAATTTGGATGCCACGCCCACCCATACCGCCCCCAGCCCCCCTTTCCCCACTTTATACAAACTTCGAGCTAGAGTCACCAAATTTGGTATGAAGATAGCAATTGACATCCCACATGGATCGGCAGCAAAAATTTGAATGCCACGCCCACCCATACCGCCCCAAGCCCCATAGCCCCCCTTTCACCACCTTTTACATGCTTCGAGCTAGAGTCACCAAATTTGGTATGAAGGTAGCATTTGACATTCCACAAGGATCTGCAGCAAAAATTTGGATGCCACGCCCAACCATACCGCCCCCAGCCCCATAGCCCCCCTCTCCCCACCTTATACAAACTTTGAGCTAGAGTCACCAAATTTGGTATGAAGGTAGCATTTGACATTCCACAAGGATCTGCAGCAAAAATTTGAATGCCACGCCCAACCATACCGCCCCCAGCCCCCCTTTCCCCACTTTTACAAACTTTGAGCTTGAGTCACCAAATTTGTTATGAAGATAGCAATTGACATTCCACAAAGATCTGCATCAAAAATTTGGATGCAATTCTACCCATACCGCCCCCAGCCCCCCTTTCCCCACTTTATACAAACTTTGAGCTAGAGTCACCAAATTTGGTATGAAGGTAGCATTTGACATTCCACAAGGATCTGCAGCAAAAATTACATGCCACGCCCAACCATACCGCCCCCAGCCCCATAGCCCCCCTCTCCCCACCTTATACAAACTTTGAGCTAGAGTCACCAAATTTGGTATGAAGGTAGCATTTGACATTCCACAAGGATCTGCAGCAAAAATTTGAATGCCACGCCCAACCATACCGCCCCCAGCCCCCCTTTCCCCACTTTTACAAACTTTGAGCTAGAGTCACCAAATTTGTTATGAAGTTAGCAATTAACATTCCACAAAGATCTGCATCAAAAATTTGGATGCAATTCTACCCATACCGCCCCCAGCCCCCCTTTCCCCACTTTATACAAACTTTGAGCTAGAGTCACCAAATTTGGTATGAAGGTAGCATTTGACATTCCACAAGGATCTGCAGCAAAAATTACATGCCACGCCCAACCATACCGCCCCCAGCCCCTCTTTCCCCTCTTTTACAAACTTTGAGCTAGAGTCACCAAATTTGTTATGAAGATAGCAATTGACATTCCACAAAGATCTGCATCAAAAATTTGGATGCAATTCCACCCATACCGCCCCCAGCCCCCCTTTCCCCACTTTATACAAACTTCGAGCTAGAGTCACCAAATTTGGTATGAAGAAAGCAATTAACATCCCACATGGATGGGCATCAACATTTTTAATACTGGTATCGAGTATACCGCAGTCGGTTGCGTCCGACTGCAACGTTTCCACTTGTTTTATATTGCTGTTCTTATTTATTCAATCTTTTCTAGTGAATTAGAAAACTAGCAATAAGTATACAAATCTTATAAATAAATCTTAGCTAACAGTTCATTTTTGTTTTTGACTGTATTCTGAGTGCGCGTCCCTAAAAATCATCGCTGGGTTGGTAAGTCGTTACGACGAAGACGGGATCGGCTGCGCAGCCTTGTGAGACCTCTCGCGAGATGATTTGTGTGCGATGAGAGCTTGATAAGATATTTTACTTTTTGTTCCTCTATTTCCTCCTTGACTGTTGAGATGTTTAAGTCTTTATGAATGTTTTCGTTTCGAACATACCACGGTGCCCCGGTAATGGTTCTCAATATTTTGACTGGGCTCTCTGGACAATGTCAATGCTGCTGTTGCTAGCGTTCCCCCATAACTGGGAACCATAGGTCCAGATTGGTTTTAGAACAGAGTTGTTAAGCAGGACCTTGTAGTCCAAACTAATGAAAGAGCGAGCATTGATGAGCCAGTGGAGGCTATTGGCTTTCAGTTTGAGATGTGTTCTTTTAGCTTCAATGTGTCGCTGCCATGTTAGTCTTCGGTCTAAGTGTACGCCCAGATACGTTACATCGTTTGTTTTTGGAAGTGTGGTGTTGTCTAACGTGAGCGGTGGACAATCTTGCCTGTTAAGGGTGAAAGTTACTTGCTTACATTTTGTTCGTTTACCTTAATTCGCCAATCTGATAACCATTTTTCCACGTTGACCAGATGAAGGGCTAGTTGCGCTGTTGCTTGTATTGGGCATCTGGAGCGGCTGAGAATAGCTGTATCATCAGCAAAGGTAGATGTTGTCAATCGGCTGCTTATTGGGATGTCTGCTGTGAAAAGCACGTACAGTGGTGGTCCCAGTACGCTGCCCTGTGGAACACCAGCTTCGATACTGTGTTCGTCAGACATTGCAGTGTTACATCTTACTGCGAACTTCCTGTCGTATAGGTACGACTTAAGCAGCTTATGTGTGTTGTTTGGGAGCATTGCTTTGATCTTATGCATTAGACCTTCCAACCAAACTTTGTCGAATGCCTGAGAAACATCCAAAAATATTGCAGTGCAGTATTCTCTATTTTCGAACGCGCTTCGTATCTCTGATGTTATTCTGTTCACCTGCTCAATTGTTCCATGCTTTTCACGAAAGCCAAATTGGTGTGACGGGATTATGTTATGAAGATTCAGGAATGGATTTATCCGGGACAGCAAACATTTTTCAAAAAGTTTTGATAGACACGGTAATAAGCTTATAGGTCTATACGACGTGGGAACTGTGTGATCTTTTCCAGGCTTTGGTATCATAATGATAATTGACTTTTTCCATCTGTCTGGATAGTGGCCAAGTTTGGTGATAGCATTGAAGAGCTGGGCAATTATGCAGATTGCACAGTAAGGAAGCTCAATAATCATCTTTGGGGTTATTTGGTCACCTCCTGGAGATTTTTTTGGGTTCAGTTGCTCTTTAATGATTCTAACGATTTCATTCGGGCGAAACTTGATTGGATCATCTTGAAGCTGAGAGCCGTTTGAAACAGTCGGTAGTGCAAACGTATTTGTTGCAGGGTTAGGTTGGAACACTTTTTGGAGATGAGTAGCAAATGTGTTAGCTCTTTCTTCATCGCTGCGAGCCCAGCCGCCTGCGAAGTTTCTTATAGGCATTACTGTTTCTGTTGGTGAGCTTAGAGTTGGGTGAGCTCTCCACAATGAGTTTTTCGTACTGGTGGTTGATAATTGCTCGATGTAACGGCGTTGAGCGCGCTCGTCCTCGATTTTTAACGATTTGGTGAGTTTACGTGTGGCGTCTTTTAGTTTTGCTTTGCCGATGGCGATCTGTTCGATTGCCAATCACGTCGTAAGCGCCGCTTTTCAAGAACGAGCTGTTCAATTTGTAGATTTGTTGTCCTTTGGTTGTGTATTGTTTTTGGTATTTGAGGCGTAGCGGCGCGAGCTGCGGCGACGAAGACAGTCTCCAGAGTGTTAACAAAACTGTCAATGTCAGCTACATCAACGAGACGTGGCTTAAGCTCAATGTGTGAGCTTATAAATTTTTTGTATCTGAGCCAGTTAGTTTTATGTGAAGTTAACTTACTGGGTCGATTTATGTATTCAGGGTGTCGTTGCAGATTTATTAGGACTGGGGAGTGATCGGATGATAGATCCGAAAGGAAAAATGGGTAAATAAGGGTATAATGGTTTTGTGCAAAAGTATGTAACAGGCAGAAGGAAGCATCTCCGACCCCATAAAGTGTATATATTCTTGATCAGCATCAACAGCCGAGACGATATAGCTATGTCCGTCTGTCCGTCTGTCTGTCCTTCTGTCCGTCTGTATGAACGCGTGGATCTCAGAGACTACAAGAGCTAGAGACTTCAGATTTTGGATATAAGTTCTCCTATACCATAAGCAGAACAAGTTTGCTAAACTTGAGGGTTGACGTAATGGGTAATGATAGAACTTTTCTGAACATTTCATCCAAATCGGTTAAGAAACACCGGAGATATTGAACTTAATCGATTGAAGCTAAGTCAGTATACCAAAGTCAATTATAAATTTAATTTATATATTGCAACTGGGTTCAGGGTATCTTCTAGTCGGGCTCTCCCGACTAGAGCCTTCTTACTTGTTCTTATTGCACATATAAGCACTAAGCAATAGTTATCTAAATTTTGTGATTTACCTGGTAGCGGCTTTCGCGAATATAGCCAAGCACTTCTTAACATCGGAGCAGAACAGTCTTTCGGTGGTTTGGTAGTATCCCGAAAACTCATCATTAATTTGTAAAGGTCAACAACGACCGACATGTGGTGTGAAGACTACACGCAGCGAAATTTTATATCGCTAACTGCCGACTATGTGGATCACAAAACTGAATGTCGCTCTTCTAGGTACTTCCATAGGCATATAGTGATTTGCTATGAACATATTTATGTATGTATCTTCTACAGGCATCAGTGAGTTCTTGGAGGAAAAGAAAACTAAAATTTCAACAGAGCTGTCTTTGTTACGGACAATAGAGCAAATGTCGTTGCTGCATTAAAAAGCTTTAAACGGCTCTCCTGTGCATGTCAAGCAACATCAAAAACCACTCTGGAACTCCAAATTTTGTATGCTCTCTAGCATATCTTTATATATAAGAACCTTCTGTTCGTGTGCTTAAATGTGTACTCCTCCTAAACCCCTGGACCGATTTTGATGAAATTTTTTGTGTGAGTTCAAGATGGTTAGTGAACGAGTTTGAATTACAATTCGGTCAACGAGATTATGGTTTTTGATGTAAAAATAAATCAAGAAAGCAAAGTGTAGTTGAAAATTCTAACATTCAGTCTATCCAGTTCAATGCGAAAGGAACTGGAATAAATTTAAAAAAAAAACTGTGTGGAAAAGTCGGATCACCATAAAGTGAAATAAAATTTTAAAATTTATTCACTTTAAACGTTTTGCCCTGTAGATTATTACTTACAAAAATTACCAACATTGGAGGTTGTGAATTTCTAAAGAAAAACAATGCCACGTCTTCGGAGAACAGCAAGTAACCTGGGTCTACGTACTCATAATGTGCAAATAGTCCATAACCACCGATTGAATAGATCAGTAGAAGAGCACTTGACAGATAATGTCAATTCAAGAAAACAAGCGGCAAACTCACGTGCATATGAAAATTTAGTGCAACGAAGATAACGTCTTCGTGCTAATATAATAAGGCAACGAAAGGCGCGTCATCGCTCACAGCGCAAACGATCGACATCGGATACAAAATCAAAGAATATTGACACGTGCATCATTGAATCGTTTTGCGTTTGAATAGACCATGTAGAAGACTATTCATCACATTCACTAATCAATCATCTGGAAATGTTTCACTACCACCATTAAATCTGCCACCAAAACCTTTGAAAACACTATTAGCCGGAAATACGTCTCAATCAAAGTTGTATTCAAAGTAAAATTCGTAAATTAAATTCTTGCTTCCGAATGACATCATTTGGAGCCACAAAAATTGTTCGCAATGAAGATGGCCGCAATTCCGAATCTTCATTCAAGATTCAAGGTGAAGTGTATCACCAGATAGGTTCATTGTTTCCAATACCTGATGCCAATCCAAAATTCTAACAAATCTACTTTATAGGCGATGAGGAAAGACAACCATATAGAGCAGATGGATTAACAAAGAAGATGTACATTCAATGCCATTAAGATAATTTAAGACATGTTTTGAATAACAATTTTCAAAAAATTTTCAATTTTGTAACAGCTTATTTTAAAAAGTTTCTATTAAAGATTCTAAACTATTCTATATCAACAGGGCAACGTCTGTCGGATCCGCTTGTTTGATTTAAAAGACAGTTACCGTAACGATAATAATTTTTATTATAAAAATTTGAAAATAACAAGTGGAAACGTTGCAGTCGGACGAAACCGACTGCGGTATACTCATTACCAGTAAAAAGAAGCCTGATTGCAAAGGGGTACGGATGCGGCAAGGGTGTACGCTGCCTTAAAGATTTTCTGATGCAGATGGGGATGCCACCAGCTATTTTCTTTCCAAATATATATATATAGCTCACAAGCTGTGGGAGATATAGGCTTTTTTGACTTTAAAATGCGGGAGGGCTGGGGGCGGAATGGGAAGGCGTGGCTCCCAAATTTTGGATGCAGTTATTTGGGGCCTGTGGTAGGTATCTTCTCACCAAATTTGCTATTTCTAGCTTTAAGGATGCGCGAAATATGTGGATTTATCGGTTTTGAGTCATCGAATTTATCGATTTTCCAGCCACCCAGTTATCGTAGAACCCCAATCTTGACACTTTAATCTAATATCCCATAGATAAAGAGACCGACAGACAGACGGACAGACACCATGACGGACATTGCACAAAACCAATATAGTACTCTTTACTTTCGGTAACGAGTATAAAAATTATTTTATTAAAAAAATTGTTTTTAATTATTAAACCACATTTTTATAATAAAAATCAAAATTATTATTATTATTCTTGATCTACCTCAGATCTGTAGGCATCGGCATGGCACTCCTGAAAATGCCTCTTCAAATTTCTAAAATAGGCGCTGAAGAATCAAAAGCTTTTTCTTGACTGTTGGAGTAATAAGTAGGTGGGGGTGCAAGTTTTATTCAAAGGTGATTTAGATTTTATTTTCTTTAATGAGGTTCTTCGCTGCACCACTTTTCACTTTCCGATCAGATGCAAAGCTTTTTTACAAGTGTTCTGCTATATTAAGCTTACCAGGGCTGTGCGCTAATGTTATCTTAAGCTTAATAGGGTTGCGCGCTTACTTTAACGGAGTAAGGCGCGATATTCAAATATTTAATACAGTTCAACAATTAAACTACATAATAAGAAATATAATTGGGTTTTGACCCAACATACCGGCCGCCTTGAAAGTATGTGATTGACTTTCAAGAAACGGGTAACAATGCTAGTTTACGGATAGGTCGACGAATAATCCCCCTTGCGGTTCGAACCTCGGCAACACGAACGAAGTTGTCCTTGCCAGTGATGGTGTCGGTGATGCGGCCAAGGAGCCATCGTTGAGGTGGAAGATTATCCTCGTGTACTATGACCATGTCGCCAATGGATATGTTTGGCGATGTCTTAGTCCAGTTTGTGCGGATTTGGAGCTCGTTGATGTATTCGTGCGACCAGCGTCGCCAAATGTGCTGCTTTATGGCGCTAACTCGTTCCCAGCGAGCGAGGGTGTCCATTTTAGCATCTGATAATGGATGTTCAGGAAGTGCCCGAAGCGCATCGCCAATCAAAAAATGACCAGGCGTAAGCGCGGCTAAGTCATTCGGATCCGTCGACATTGGTGACAACGGACGCGAGTTTAGTATGGCCTCAACGTCAGCAACAGCAGTAGAAAGTTCTTCAAATGTGAGCCTAGTGTCTCGGAGTGTGCGGTTGAGAAGTCCCTTGACGCTCTTAACCGCAGTTTCCTATATGCCCCCGAAATGCGGGGCCCTCGGTGGGATGAAATGGAAATTTATAAATTCAGATGAGCAGAAATTGCTGACTAAGCGAACTGTTTCATCCTTGAACAGAAAAAGCTTCAGCGCCTCTAACTTGTTGTTCGCTCCTGTGAAATTCGTGGCGTTGTCACAGAAGATATCCGATGGAAGCCCGCGCCGGGAAAATAAGCGTTTGAGGGCTGCAATGAAACTATCCGTAGTGAGATCGGATACGACTTCGGCGTGTATTGCCTTAGTAACAAAGCAAATAAATATGGCGATGTAGGCTTTTGTCGGTGGCTTGCCACGGATGCGCAAATAGACGTTGACTGGACCACAGAAGTCTATGCCGCATCGGGAGAAAGGCCTTGCTGGTGTCAGACGCTCCTTAGGTAACTGCCCCATTAGCTGTCCTTGTAAAGTTGGTCGATAGCGGACACAGTGTACGCAAGATCGAACCATGCGGCGTGCCAAGTCTCGAGCGTTGACTATCCAAAATTGTAAGCGAATCAGAGCAACGAGTGCCTTGGGTCCAGCGTGATAGTTCTTTTGATGCATGTAGCGTACGTACTGCTCCACTAAAGGCTCCTTGCTTGGCAGTAGGATGGGGTGCTTCTGGGTGTCTGAAAGATTTGTTAGTTCCAAACGGCCTCCTACTTTAATGAGCTGAAATCCATCTGTGACCTTTAAGAAAAGACAAAGGCTTCGAAACTTGTTGTGAGCTCACTGACCCTTATGTAACCGTGACATTTCTTCTGGGAAGTGGGTGGTTTGTAGGTTCCAGACAATGCAGCTTAGGGCGCGTTGCAGTTCCATGGGCGTTGGCAACGTCTTGTCGAACGACGTTAAGTTTTTAGTGTGATGGACGAACCGAATCATCCAAGCAACCACTAGTAAACAGCTGCGGTGAGAGCTGATCTTGCGTAAAGCATCGAGAAGTTGGTTGCTGCTGATGGATACGGTAAAGGCAGACTTGCGCTTTTCCAAATTGATGACGTCCATGTCCGTATTATCGTGTGGCGTCGTTGGCCAATGATGCTCATCTAAGCGCAGGAAGGAAGGCCCTTCGAACCAGATCGACCTTTGCAAGTCAGCTACGGTGCAACCTCGAGACAGCAGATCTGCAGGGTTGCAGTGAGTTGGAACGTGTTTCCAGTGACAATCGTTGGTAGCTTCTTGAATTTCCGAAATTCGATTGCCAACGAACGTAGAAAGGGTGGCAGAATGCTGCCGTACCCATGGAGAACTATCTGTGAGTCGCACCATAGAAACGTGGTTGTCTTCTTATCATTAAAGATTCCTGCGATCTTGCGATAGAGTTGTGATAACAGATGTGCACCACAAAGCTCTAATTTAGGTAGCGATAGTTTCCTTGTTGGCGCAACTCGTGACTTGGATGTGACGAGCTGTGTTTTGAATAGGCCATCGGTCCCGAGTGTGCGAGTGTAGATGCAACAGCCATATGCTCTGATCGAGGCGTCGCAGAATTCGTGTATCTGCAAGCTGTGTATTTTAGGTTGGAGGCAATAGCGGGGTATTGCTATGTGTTCTAGCGACGAGAGTGATGCTAGAAGCGATGTCCATGCTGTTTGGATTCCTTGAGGGACAGATTCATCCCAGTGTAGTTTCAGGAGCCACAGCTCTTGCAGGATGATCTTGGTAATTGTGATAATCGGCGTGACGAGTCCTAAGGGATCAAACAGCGATGAAGCGATTGACAAAATCGAACGTTTGGTGACCATGTCTGTGCTAATCCTTGGGGAGAACAAGAACATGAACGTGTCCAAGCGTTGGTCCCACTTCAAGCCAAGAGTGCTGGTTAACGTGTCGTCATTCAAATTTAGATCCTTTATTGTACGATCATCTACAAATTCGATGTGATTGGAGTGCCATTTTGCTAGCTCAAACTGGCCGTCGTGGAGAATAGCTGTAACTTCCTTCTTGATCTGATGAAGAGCTTCCACGGTGTCTGCTCCACCAAGAAAGTCATCAACATAAAACGATGATTTGATGGCCTGGGCACCAATCTTATAGTTGTCCATGTGTTGATCTGCTAAATACGACATGCTGCGTATGGCCAAATATGGCGCAGCGGCCGTGCCATAAGTTACCGTATTTAGCTCATATGTGCGAATCGGTTCCGACTGTGAATTCCTCCAGATTATGTAATGAAATCTTCGATCCTCTGCGGCCACATAAACCTGGCGGAACATCTTGACAACATCAGCAGTAATGACGTACTGATGTTTCCGGAAACGCAGAAGTAGGGTGTAGAGATCGGGTTGGATTGTCGGTCCGACCATGAGCAAGTCGTTGAGGGATTTTTGAGACGTGGTCTGGCACGAGGCGTCAAAGACGACACTCAACTTCGTTGATGTGCTGTTTGGCTTGAGCACGCAATGATGTGGGATGTAGTAGTGCGGAGTATGCCGCTTTGGGAGCTCTACGAGGCTCATGTGTCCCAAGTCATGAAACTCCTGCATGAAATCCACATATTGAGACTTGACCTCAGGCCGTTTGGCCAGACTGCGTTCGAGTGCGCGGAATCGTCTCATAGCAGTGTCGAACGAGTGGCCGAGCAAGCTTGGGTCATCTTTGAAAGAGAGCCGTACGATTATACGGCCATTCTGTGAGCGTTGAACCGTTTTGTTGTTTGTCTCCTCACAGTTACGCTGCTCAGGAGTGAGTAAATCAACCGAGTTGTTGACTTCATCGATGCGCCACAAGCGCTCTATACTGGCAGAAATATCCGTGTAGATGGAGTCGTCTGCACTCAGTAGATACTGGTGTTGTGTTTTGGCATTGGCTTGACATCGACCAGAAACTATCCATCCTAGTAGAGTCTTCTGAAGCACAGGTAGCTGCTGGCCAAGTTTGATTTGGCCGACTGCTAAAATGTCGAAGAAAGTCTCCGTACCTAGGAGTAGATCTATGCGGCGAGATTTGTTGAAGTCCTCATCTGCTAATGACGAATTTGGAGGTAAGTTCCACGTAGATATATCAATTACTGAGTCCGGCTGATAGGCAATATGCGGTGTAATGCAGAAATTAAGAAGTATCTCAAATTCGTTGAGGCGCGACTTTATTGTCGTTGAAGTGTGATGCTTAATGTGAGTTTTCGATTCGCCAATGCTACGAATCTCCAAATTGCGCTTGGCTCTTGGCAAGCGCAGCGTCTGGGCAAACTCTTCAGAGATGAAGTTTACCTGAGAGCACGAGTCCAACAAGGCGCGTCCTACTTTGTAGCACCCAGACGAATCCTTTACAATCAAGGCCGTGGCTAATATGACACAGTCTGAACGAGTGTCCGTATGTGTGTGCGCGACGGCATCCTGAGCCTGTGGCGCATTTAAGCGAGGCTGGGCCATCGACGTATGAGTTGTAGATGCTTCTCCATGAAGCAATGTATGATGCGGCAGCGAGCAGGTGCGGCATCTCCATTAAGATGGGCATTTCGCTGCAGTATGACCCTTGTTTAAGCAGTTGATGCAGAGTCCAAGTTGCTTAATTCTGTCAGTGCTGTAGAATTATGTAAGCAGTGCTGTTAAACCAAAAATTAAACAGCTGTTATCACATATTGAGAACATTTACATTCAACCGTTTTTGCGTTTGCTCATTTGGAAGAAATTAATAATGGATAAAGTTGGTGTAGCATTTGGTGTTTACCTAAACATCATAGCATTACTTAAAAAGCAGGAAGAGCAGAAAAAAAGGAAGCGGCGCTGGGCAGTACGTCCAATAAATCGGAACTGGCACACGAGTGGGTACTTCACCAAGACATTTTCAGCCATGAGAGATTTGGATGAAGAACAGTTTTTTATTCATACCCGAATGCCTAAAAAGTTGTTCCAATTATTATTGAGTTTGTTGCGAGAGAAACTCAAGAAGCCGCGACAGCGCATCAGTACAGAAGAGCGGCTTGAAATAACATTATTGTAAGTTTATTTTCATATATATGTAAATCATATGTACATTTGTATGTACTTTATTGTTATAATTGTTTATTTTAAAGATTTTTATCTCATGGCACAAGTTTGCAATCGATTGCTTGGAGTCACAAACTTGGTAAAACGACTATATGGAAAATTGTTTTTGAAACTTGCGAAGCTTTATGGGATGTGCTTTCAGGTAGTTGTTCAATAATGCATGTACCTTACTTAATACTTAAAATGTTTTTTTTACCATTGTGTTTTTTCAGGCATATATCTGTCACCTCCAACCGAGTCGCAATATAAAGGCATTGCGGCTGATTTTGAAAGTTTATGGAACTTGCCGAATTGCGTTGGTGCAGTGGATGGAAAGCACATCGCAATAAAGTGCCCAAACAATAGTGGCAGCATGTATTTCAATTATAAGAAAACATTCAGTATAGTTTTAATGGCGGTCTGCAATGCTCGATACACTTTCATTGCTACTAGTGTGGGAAGCTATGGCAGTGAAAACGATGCAGGTATTTAATGCACATTCATTTCTTGTGTAACCTTAATAATTAAAATGTAATTATGTTTAACAGGTGTTTTCAGCGTATCCGATTTGGTAGAAAACTTTTAGACGGAACATTACCATTGCCGCCAAGCAAACCTCTACCCAATTGTAGCGACACAGAACCATTCCCGCATTTTTTTGTTGGCGATGCTGCTTTCCGTTAAGAAAAAATTTGATGAAGCCAATTTCTCCATCACGTTCAGGGGTAACATTGTCGCTTGAAGACAATGTTTACAACTACAGGATTTCAAGGGCACGTCGAACTATTGAAAATAGTTTTGGTATACTGACCGCACGGTGGCGCATTTTGAATAATACGTTGGAGTTCATGCCAGATAATTGTGAAAAAATTGTTATGACGTGTGTCGCATAACATAATTTTATTATGTTAAATGATTTTGATCGTTGGTATTGTCCTCCTACGTTTGTTGACCAAGATGCGTCTGACAACAGCATTATTTGGGTGGCTGGCGAACTGAAATGCAGTCCTGCAATAGGGTTCGTGAGTACATGTCACATAGCCGCAGGAGCTCCAACTATGCCATGACGCTGAGAAACAAATTGCGTAGCTATTTAATGAATGAAGGAGCAGTTTCGTTTCAACCTAAATAAAATGCTTAACTTTATGAGACAATTAAATAAAACGAGGATAATTTAATTTGTTTCAATTTATTGATAGTCGGACAATAATTGCAAGATTTTCGTTCCAACATTAATTTTTTATTGGGAGACATTGCCGACAACGTTTTTTTTTAACAATATTGCCAAAACTTGCTGCCACTTCATCCACAGCTTCTTGCTGCTTCATGGACTCGCAAAAATCCTTGAACGCTGCTGTTGCCTCTGACAATTATCGTCCGCGGTGGTGTTTGTCTTGCGTTTTTTCGACGGATGCAGCGATGCCACAGGTACAGGTTCAGGTGCAAGTGCATTATCTAAAAATTCTGGTGGAGATTCCACGAAAGTATCATAAATAAGTGGGGTTGAGGAGAACACGTCATCATTTTCAAAACATGTTGGCAGCGACTCCTCAGACATCTTGAAATTTGACCTTTGCCTAAACAACAAAAGTACTGTACAAAAAAAAATAAAATAAAAACAAATTTTAAATAACTAATTACCGGCGTCTCTGCAAATGGGTTTTTAAAAACTCCAAACTTTGGAAATGCAGCCATTCCGACGACGCCCCAACTCCACTACCTGAGGGTTCCACTATCCTCAAATCCTTCGCAAATCGCTCTCTCAGGGTAGTCCAACGCCTTTCACAGATATCAACTGAAACAAACAAACTATCAATACAAAACCAAATTCAACAATTTTATCAATATACTAACCATGCTTCTCTTCTTCTTCTTCTCTTTTTTTAATTATATTTTTGAAGTCTTTTGACTTTTTATCATACAACAAAGCATGATTTTCTACTAAAATAATTAGCTTATGTTCATCCTTTTCATTGTTTGATTTTGTAAACATTTTGTAAAGAGCGTTAAACGTTTTGCATCACAGTTTTGATCAGCTATTTGATTTTCATGTTAATCAACACTGTTCAACTTAGTAACTTATACCCCGATTCCATTTCCAGTGACAATCGTTGGTAGCTTCTTGAATTTCCGAAATTCGATTGCCAACGAACGTAGAAAGGGTGGCAGAATGCTGCCGTACCCAATGGAGAACTATCTGTGAGTCGCACCATAGAAACGTGGTTGGCTTCTTATCATTAAAGATTCCTGCGATCTTGCGATAGAGTTGTGATAACAGATGTGCACCACAAAGCTCTAATTTAGGTAGCGATAGTTTCCTTGTTGGCGCAACTCGTGACTTGGATGTGACGAGCTGTGTTTTGAATAGGCCATCGGTCCCGAGTGTGCGAGTGTAGATGCAACAGCCATATGCTCTGATCGAGGCGTCGCAGAATTCGTGTATCTGCAAGCTGTGTATTTTAGGTTGGAGGCAATAGCGGGTATTGCTATGTGTTCTAGCGACGAGAGTGATGCTAGAAGCGATGTCCATGCTGTTTGGATTCCTTGAGGGACAGATTCATCCCAGTGTAGTTTCAGGAGCCACAGCTCTTGCAGGATGATCTTGGCAATTATGATAATCGGCGTGACGAGTCCTAAGGGATCAAACAGCGATGAAGCGATTGACAAAATCGAACGTTTGGTGACCATGTCTGTGCTAATCCTTGGGGAGAACAAGAACATGAACGTGTCCAAGCGTTGGTCCCACTTCAAGCCAAGAGTGCTGGTTAACGTGTCGTCATTCAAATTTAGATCCTTTATTGTACGATCATCTACAAATTCGATGTGATTGGAGTGCCATTTTGCTAGCTCAAACTGGCCGTCGTGGAGAATAGCTGTAACTTCCTTCTTGATCTGATGAAGAGCTTCCACGGTGTCTGCTCCACCAAGAAAGTCATCAACATAAAACGATGATTTGATGGCCTGGGCACCAATCTTATAGTTGTCCATGTGTTGATCTGCTAAATACGACATGCTGCGTATGGCCAAATATGGCGCAGCGGCCGTGCCATAAGTTACCGTATTTAGCTCATATGTGCGAATCGGTTCCGACTGTGAATTCCTCCAGATTATGTAATGAAATCTTCGATCCTCTGCGGCCACATAAACCTGGCGGAACATCTTGACAACATCAGCAGTAATGACGTACTGATGTTTCCGGAAACGCAGAAGTAGGGTGTAGAGATCGGGTTGGATTGTCGGTCCGACCATGAGCAAGTCGTTGAGGGATTTTTGAGACGTGGTCTGGCACGAGGCGTCAAAGACGACACTCAACTTCGTTGATGTGCTGTTTGGCTTGAGCACGCAATGATGTGGGATGTAGTAGTGCGGAGTATGCCGCTTTGGGAGCTCTACGAGGCTCATGTGTCCCAAGTCATGAAACTCCTGCATGAAATCCACATATTGAGACTTGACCTCAGGCCGTTTGGCCAGACTGCGTTCGAGTGCGCGGAATCGTCTCATAGCAGTGTCGAACGAGTGGCCGAGCAAGCTTGGGTCATCTTTGAAAGAGAGCCGTACGATTATACGGCCATTCTGTGAGCGTTGAACCGTTTTGTTGTTTGTCTCCTCACAGTTACGCTGCTCAGGAGTGAGTAAATCAACCGAGTTGTTGACTTCATCGATGCGCCACAAGCGCTCTATACTGGCAGAAATATCCGTGTAGATGGAGTCGTCTGCACTCAGTAGATACTGGTGTTGTGTTTTGGCATTGGCTTGACATCGACCAGAAAACTATCATCCTAGTAGAGTCTTCTGAAGCACAGGTAGCTGCTGGCCAAGTTTGATTTGGCCGACTGCTAAAATGTCGAAGAAAGTCTCCGTACCTAGGAGTAGATCTATGCGGCGAGATTTGTTGAAGTCCTCATCTGCTAATGACGAATTTGGAGGTAAGTTCCACGTAGATATATCAATTACTGAGTCCGGCTGATAGGCAATATGCGGTGTAATGCAGAAATTAAGAAGTATCTCAAATTCGTTGAGGCGCGACTTTATTGTCGTTGAAGTGTGATGCTTAATGTGAGTTTTCGATTCGCCAATGCTACGAATCTCCAAATTGCGCTTGGCTCTTGGCAAGCGCAGCGTCTGGGCAAACTCTTCAGAGATGAAGTTTACCTGAGAGCACGAGTCCAACAAGGCGCGTCCTACTTTGTAGCACCCAGACGAATCCTTTACAATCAAGGCCGTGGCTAATATGACACAGTCTGAACGAGTGTCCGTATGGTGGTGCGCGACGGCATCCTGAGCCTGTGGCGCATTTAAGCGAGGCTGGGCCATCGACGTATGAGTTGTAGATGCTTCTCCATGAAGCAATGTATGATGCGGCAGCGAGCAGGTGCGGCATCTCCATTAAGATGGGCATTTCGCTGCAGTATGACCCTTGTTTAAGCAGTTGATGCAGAGTCCAAGTTGCTTAATTCTGTCAGTGCTGTAGAATATGTAAGCAGTGCTGTTAAACCAAAAATTAAACAGCTGTTATCACATATTGAGAACATTTACATTCAACCGTTTTTGCGTTTGCTCATTTGGAAGAAATTAATAATGGATAAAGTTGGTTGTAGCATTTGGTGTTTACCTAAACATCATAGCATTACTTAAAAAGCAGGAAGAGCAGAAAAAAAGGAAGCGGCGCTGGGCAGTACGTCCAATAAATCGGAACTGGCACACGAGTGGGTACTTCACCAAGACATTTTCAGCCATGAGAGATTTGGATGAAGAACAGTTTTTTATTCATACCCGAATGCCTAAAAAGTTGTTCCAATTATTATTGAGTTTGTTGCGAGAGAAACTCAAGAAGCCGCGACAGCGCATCAGTACAGAAGAGCGGCTTGAAATAACATTATTGTAAGTTTATTTTCATATATATGTAAATCATATGTACATTTGTATGTACTTTATTTGTTATAATTGTTTATTTTAAAGATTTTTATCTCATGGCACAAGTTTGCAATCGATTGCTTGGAGTCACAAACTTGGTTAAAACGACTATATGGAAAATTGTTTTTGAAACTTGCGAAGCTTTATGGGATGTGCTTTCAGGTAGTTGTTCAATAATGCATGTACCTTACTTAATACTTAAAATGTTTTTTTTACCATTGTGTTTTTTCAGGCATATATCTGTCACCTCCAACCGAGTCGCAATATAAAGGCATTGCGGCTGATTTTGAAAGTTTATGGAACTTGCCGAATTGCGTTGGTGCAGTGGATGGAAAGCACATCGCAATAAAGTGCCCAAACAATAGTGGCAGCATGTATTTCAATTATAAGAAAACATTCAGTATAGTTTTAATGGCGGTCTGCAATGCTCGATACACTTTCATTGCTACTAGTGTGGGAAGCTATGGCAGTGAAAACGATGCAGGTATTTAATGCACATTCATTTCTTGTGTAACCCTTAATAATTAAAATGTAATTATGTTTAACAGGTGTTTTCAGCGTATCCGATTTTGGTAGAAAACTTTTAGACGGAACATTACCATTGCCGCCAAGCAAACCTCTACCCAATTGTAGCGACACAGAACCATTCCCGCATTTTTTTTGTTGGCGATGCTGCTTTCCCGTTAAGAAAAAATTTGATGAAGCCAATTTCTCCATCACGTTCAGGGGTAACATTGTCGCTTGAAGACAATGTTTACAACTACAGGATTTCAAGGGCACGTCGAACTATTGAAAATAGTTTGGTATACTGACCGCACGGTGGCGCATTTTGAATAATACGTTGGAGTTCATGCCAGATAATTGTGAAAAAATTGTTATGACGTGTGTCGCATAACATAATTTTATTATGTTAAATGATTTTGATCGTTGGTATTGTCCTCCTACGTTTGTTGACCAAGATGCGTCTGACAACAGCATTATTTTGGGTGGCTGGCGAACTGAAATGCAGTCCTGCAATAGGGTTCGTGAGTACATGTCACATAGCCGCAGGAGCTCCAACTATGCCATGACGCTGAGAAACAAATTGCGTAGCTATTTAATGAATGAAGGAGCAGTTTCGTTTCAACCTAAATAAAATGCTTAACTTTATGAGACAATTAAAATAAACGAGGATAATTTAATTTTGTTTCAATTTATTGATAGTCGGACAATAATTGCAAGATTTTCGTTCCAACATTAATTTTTTTATTGGGAGACATTGCCGACAACGTTTTTTTTTAACAATATTGCCAAAACTTGCTGCCACTTCATCCACAGCTTCTTGCTGCTTCATGGACTCGCAAAAATCCTTGAACGCTGCTGTTGCCTCTGACAAATTATCGTCCGCGGTGGTGTTTGTCTTGCGTTTTTTCGACGGATGCAGCGATGCCACAGGTACAGGTTCAGGTGCAAGTGCATTATCTAAAAATTCTGGTGGAGATTCCACGAAAGTATCATAAATAAGTGGGGTTGAGGAGAACACGTCATCATTTTCAAAACATGTTGGCAGCGACTCCTCAGACATCTTGAAATTGACCTTTGCCTAAACAACAAAAGTACTGTACAAAAAAAATAAATAAAAACAAATTTTAATAACTAATTACCGGCGTCTCTGCAAATGGGTTTTTAAAAACTCCAAACTTTGGAAATGCAGCCATTCCGACGACGCCCCAACTCCACTACCTGAGGGTTCCACTATCCTCAAATCCTTCGCAAATCGCTCTCTCAGGGTAGTCCAACGCCTTTCACAGATATCAACTGAAACAAACAAACATATCAATACAAAACAAATTCACAATTTTTATCAATATACTAACCATTGCTTCTTCTTCTTCTTCTTCTCTTTTTTTAATTATATTTTTGAAGTCTTTTGACTTTTTATCATACAACAAAGCATGATTTTCTACTAAAATAATTAGCTTATGTTCATCCTTTTCATTGTTTGATTTTGTAAACATTTGTAAAGAGCGTTAAACGTTTTGCATCACAGTTTTGATCAGCTATTTGATTTTCATGTTAATCAACACTGTTCAACTTAGTAACTTATACCCCGATTCCATTTCCAGTGACAATCGTTGGTAGCTTCTTGAATTTCCGAAATTCGATTGCCAACGAACGTAGAAAGGGTGGCAGAATGCTGCCGTACCCAATGGAGAACTATCTGTGAGTCGCACCATAGAAACGTGGTTGGCTTCTTATCATTAAAGATTCCTGCGATCTTGCGATAGAGTTGTGATAACAGATGTGCACCACAAAGCTCTAATTTAGGTAGCGATAGTTTCCTTGTTGGCGCAACTCGTGACTTGGATGTGACGAGCTGTGTTTTGAATAGGCCATCGGTCCCGAGTGTGCGAGTGTAGATGCAACAGCCATATGCTCTGATCGAGGCGTCGCAGAATTCGTGTATCTGCAAGCTGTGTATTTAGGTTGGAGGCAATAGCGGGGTATTGCTATGTGTTCTAGCGACGAGAGTGATGCTAGAAGCGATGTCCATGCTGTTTGGATTCCTTGAGGGACAGATTCATCCCAGTGTAGTTTCAGGAGCCACAGCTCTTGCAGGATGATCTTGGCAATTATGATAATCGGCGTGACGAGTCCTAAGGGATCAAACAGCGATGAAGCGATTGACAAAATCGAACGTTTGGTGACCATGTCTGTGCTAATCCTTGGGGAGAACAAGAACATGAACGTGTCCAAGCGTTGGTCCCACTTCAAGCCAAGAGTGCTGGTTAACGTGTCGTCATTCAAATTTAGATCCTTTATTGTACGATCATCTACAAATTCGATGTGATTGGAGTGCCATTTTGCTAGCTCAAACTGGCCGTCGTGGAGAATAGCTGTAACTTCCTTCTTGATCTGATGAAGAGCTTCCACGGTGTCTGCTCCACCAAGAAAGTCATCAACATAAAACGATGATTTGATGGCCTGGGCACCAATCTTATAGTTGTCCATGTGTTGATCTGCTAAATACGACATGCTGCGTATGGCCAAATATGGCGCAGCGGCCGTGCCATAAGTTACCGTATTTAGCTCATATGTGCGAATCGGTTCCGACCGTGAATTCCTCCAGATTATGTAATGAAATCTTCGATCCTCTGCGGCCACATAAACCTGGCGGAACATCTTGACAACATCAGCAGTAATGACGTACTGATGTTCCGGAAACGCAGAAGTAGGGTGTAGAGATCGGGTTGGATTGTCGGTCCGACCATGAGAAAGTCGTTGAGGGATTTTTGAGACGTGGTCTGGCACGAGGCGTCAAAGACGACAATTAACTTCGTTGATGTGCTGTTTGGCTTGAGCACGCAATGATGTGGGATGTAGTAGTGCGGAGTATGCCGCTTTGGGAGCTCTACGAGGCTCATGTGTCCCAAGTCATGAAACTCCTGCATGAAATCCACATATTGAGACTTGACCTCAGGCCGTTTGGCCAGACTGCGTTCGAGTGCGCGGAATCGTCTCATAGCAGTGTCGAACGAGTGGCCGAGCAAGCTTGGGTCATCTTTGAAAGGGAGCCGTACGATTATACGGCCATTCTGTGAGCGTTGAACCGTTTTGTTGTTTGTCTCCTCACAGTTACGCTGCTCAGGAGTGAGTAAATCAACCGAGTTGTTGACTTCATCGATGCGCCACAAGCGCTCTATACTGGCAGAAATATCCGTGTAGATGGAGTCGTCTGCACTCAGTAGATACTGGTGTTGTGTTTTGGCATTGGCTTGACATCGACCAGAAACTATCCATCCTAGTAGAGTCTTCTGAAGCACAGGTAGCTGCTGGCCAAGTTTGATTTGGCCGACTGCTAAAATGTCGAAGAAAGTCTCCGTACCTAGGAGTAGATCTATGCGGCGAGATTTGTTGAAGTCCTCATCTGCTAATGACGAATTTGGAGGTAAGTTCCACGTAGATATATCAATTACTGAGTCCGGCTGATAGGCAATATGCGGTGTAATGCAGAAATTAAGAAGTATCTCAAATTCGTTGAGGCGCGACTTTATTGTCGTTGAAGTGTGATGCTTAATGTGAGTTTTCGATTCGCCAATACTACGAATCTCCAAATTGCGCTTGGCTCTTGGCAAGCGCAGCGTCTGGGCAAACTCTTCAGAGATGAAGTTTACCTGAGAGCACGAGTCCAACAAGGCGCGTCCTACTTTGTAGCACCCAGACGAATCCTTTACAAAGATCAAGGCCGTGGCTAATATGACACAGTCTGAACGAGTGTCCGTATGTGTGTGCGCGACGGCATCCTGAGCCTGTGGCGCATTTAAGCGAGGCTGGGCCATCGACGTATGAGTTGTAGATGCTTCTCCATGAAGCAATGTATGATGCGGCAGCGAGCAGGTGCGGCATCTCCATTAAGATGGGCATTTCGCTGCAGTATGACCCTTGTTTAAGCAGTTGATGCAGAGTCCAAGTTGCTTAATTCTGTCAGTGCTGTAGAATTATGTAAGCAGTGCTGTTAAACCAAAAATTAAACAGCTGTTATCACATATTGAGAACATTTACATTCAACCGTTTTTGCGTTTGCTCATTTGGAAGAAATTAATAATGGATAAAGTTGGTGTAGCATTTGGTGTTTACCTAAACATCATAGCATTACTTAAAAAGCAGGAAGAGCAGAAAAAAAGGAAGCGGCGCTGGGCAGTACGTCCAATAAATCGGAACTGGCACACGAGTGGGTACTTCACCAAGACATTTTCAGCCATGAGAGATTTGGATGAAGAACAGTTTTTTATTCATACCCGAATGCCTAAAAAGTTGTTCCAATTATTATTGAGTTTGTTGCGAGAGAAACTCAAGAAGCCGCGACAGCGCATCAGTACAGAAGAGCGGCTTGAAATAACATTATTGTAAGTTTATTTTCATATATATGTAAATCATATGTACATTTGTATGTACTTTATTTGTTATAATTGTTTATTTTAAAGATTTTTATCTCATGGCACAAGTTTGCAATCGATTGCTTGGAGTCACAAACTTGGTAAAACGACTATATGGAAAATTGTTTTTGAAACTTGCGAAGCTTTATGGGATGTGCTTTCAGGTAGTTGTTCAATAATGCATGTACCTTACTTAATACTTAAAATGTTTTTTTTACCATTGTGTTTTTTCAGGCATATATCTGTCACCTCCAACCGAGTCGCAATATAAAGGCATTGCGGCTGATTTGAAAGTTTATGGAACTTGCCGAATTGCGTTGGTGCAGTGGATGGAAAGCACATCGCAATAAAGTGCCCAAACAATAGTGGCAGCATGTATTTCAATTATAAGAAAACATTCAGTATAGTTTTAATGGCGGTCTGCAATGCTCGATACACTTTCATTGCTACTAGTGTGGGAAGCTATGGCAGTGAAAACGATGCAGGTATTTAATCCACATTCATTTCTTGTGTAACCCTTAATAATTAAAATGTAATTATGTTTAACAGGTGTTTTCAGCGTATCCGATTTTGGTAGAAAACTTTTAGACGGAACATTACCATTGCCGCCAAGCAAACCTCTACCCAATTGTAGCGACACAGAACCATTCCCGCATTTTTTTTGTTGGCGATGCTGCTTTCCCGTTAAGAAAAAATTTGATGAAGCCAATTTCTCCATCACGTTCAGGAGTAACATTGTCGCTTGAAGACAATGTTTACAACTACAGGATTTCAAAGGCACGTCGAACTATTGAAAATAGTTTTGGTATACTGACCGCACGGTGGCGCATTTTGAATAATACGTTGGAGTTCATGCCAGATAATTGTGAAAAAATTGTTATGACGTGTGTCGCATAACATAATTTTATTATGTTAAATGATTTTGATCGTTGGTATTGTCCTCCTACGTTTGTTGACCAAGATGCGTCTGACAACAGCATTATTTTGGGTGGCTGGCGAACTGAAATGCAGTCCTGCAATAGGGTTCGTGAGTACATGTCACATAGCCGCAGGAGCTCCAACTATGCCATGACGCTGAGAAACAAATTGCGTAGCTATTTAATGAATGAAGGAGCAGTTTCGTTTCAACCTAAATAAAATGCTTAACTTTATGAGACAATTAAAATAAAACGAGGATAATTTAATTTTGTTTCAATTTATTGATAGTCGGACAATAATTGCAAGATTTTCGTTCCAACATTAATTTTTTATTGGGAGACATTGCCGACAACGTTTTTTTTTTAACAATATTGCCAAACTTGCTGCCACTTCATCCACAGCTTCTTGCTGCTTCATGGACTCGCAAAAATCCTTGAACGCTGCTGTTGCCTCTGACAAATTATCGTCCGCGGTGGTGTTTGTCTTGCGTTTTTTCGACGGATGCAGCGATGCCACAGGTACAGGTTCAGGTGCAAGTGCATTATCTAAAAATTCTGGTGGAGATTCCACGAAAGTATCATAAATAAGTGGGGTTGAGGAGAACACGTCATCATTTTCAAAACATGTTGGCAGCGACTCCTCAGACATCTTGAAATTTGACCTTTGCCTAAACAACAAAAGTACTGTACAAAAAAAAATAAAATAAAAACAAATTTTAAATAACTAATTACCGGCGTCTCTGCAAATGGGTTTTTAAAAACTCCAAACTTTGGAAATGCAGCCATTCCGACGACGCCCCAACTCCACTACCTGAGGGTTCCACTATCCTCAAATCCTTCGCAAATCGCTCTCTCAGGGTAGTCCAACGCCTTTCACAGATATCAACTGAAACAAACAAACATATCAATACAAAACCAAATCAACAATTTTTATCAATATACTAACCATTGCTTCTTCTTCTTCTTCTTCTCTTTTTTTAATTATATTTTTGAAGTCTTTTGACTTTTATCATACAACAAAGCATGATTTTCTACTAAAATAATTAGCTTATGTTCATCCTTTTCATTGTTTGATTTTGTAAACATTTTGTAAAGAGCGTTAAACGTTTTGCATCACAGTTTTGATCAGCTATTTGATTTTCATGTTAATCAACACTGTTCAACTTAGTAACTTATACCCCGATTCCATTTCCAGTGACAATCGTTGGTAGCTTCTTGAATTTCCGAAATTCGATTGCCAACGAACGTAGAAAGGGTGGCAGAATGCTGCCGTACCCAATGGAGAACTATCTGTGAGTCGCACCATAGAAACGTGGTTGGCTTCTTATCATTAAAGATTCCTGCGATCTTGCGATAGAGTTGTGATAACAGATGTGCACCACAAAGCTCTAATTTAGGTAGCGATAGTTTCCTTGTTGGCGCAACTCGTGACTTGGATGTGACGAGCTGTGTTTTGAATAGGCCATCGGTCCCGAGTGTGCGAGTGTATATGCAACAGCCATATGCTCTGATCGAGGCGTCGCAGAATTCGTGTATCTGCAAGCTGTGTATTTTAGGTTGGAGGCAATAGCGGGGTATTGCTATGTGTTCTAGCGACGAGAGTGATGCTAGAAGCGATGTCCATGCTGTTTGGATTCCTTGAGGGACAGATTCATCCCAGTGTAGTTTCAGGAGCCACAGCTCTTGCAGGATGATCTTGGTAATTGTGATAATCGGCGTGACGAGTCCTAAGGGATCAAACAGCGATGAAGCGATTGACAAAATCGAACGTTTGGTGACCATGTCTGTGCTAATCCTTGGGGAGAACAAGAACATGAACGTGTCCAAGCGTTGGTCCCACTTCAAGCCAAGAGTGCTGGTTAACGTGTCGTCATTCAAATTTAGATCCTTTATTGTACGATCATCTACAAATTCGATGTGATTGGAGTGCCATTTTGCTAGCTCAAACTGGCCGTCGTGGAGAATAGCTGTAACTTCCTTCTTGATCTGATGAAGAGCTTCCACGGTGTCTGCTCCACCAAGAAAGTCATCAACATAAAACGATGATTTGATGGCCTGGGCACCAATCTTATAGTTGTCCATGTGTTGATCTGCTAAATACGACATGCTGCGTATGGCCAAATATGGCGCAGCGGCCGTGCCATAAGTTACCGTATTTAGCTCATATGTGCGAATCGGTTCCGACTGTGAATTCCTCCAGATTATGTAATGAAATCTTCGATCCTCTGCGGCCACATAAACCTGGCGGAACATCTTGACAACATCAGCAGTAATGACGTACTGATGTTTCCGGAAACGCAGAAGTAGGGTGTAGAGATCGGGTTGGATTGTCGGTCCGACCATGAGCAAGTCGTTGAGGGATTTTTGAGACGTGGTCTGGCACGAGGCGTCAAAGACGACACTCAACTTCGTTGATGTGCTGTTTGGCTTGAGCACGCAATGATGTGGGATGTAGTAGTGCGGAGTATGCCGCTTTGGGAGCTCTACGAGGCTCATGTGTCCCAAGTCATGAAACTCCTGCATGAAATCCACATATTGAGACTTGACCTCAGGCCGTTTGGCCAGACTGCGTTCGAGTGCGCGGAATCGTCTCATAGCAGTGTCGAACGAGTGGCCGAGCAAGCTTGGGTCATCTTTGAAAGGGAGCCGTACGATTATACGGCCATTCTGTGAGCGTTGAACCGTTTTGTTGTTTGTCTCCTCACAGTTACGCTGCTCAGGAGTGAGTAAATCAACCGAGTTGTTGACTTCATCGATGCGCCACAAGCGCTCTATACTGGCAGAAATATCCGTGTAGATGGAGTCGTCTGCACTCAGTAGATACTGGTGTTGTGTTTTGGCATTGGCTTGACATCGACCAGAAACTATCCATCCTAGTAGAGTCTTCTGAAGCACAGGTAGCTGCTGGCCAAGTTTGATTTGGCCGACTGCTAAAATGTCGAAGAAAGTCTCCGTACCTAGGAGTAGATCTATGCGGCGAGATTTGTTGAAGTCCTCATCTGCTAACGACGAATTTGGAGGTAAGTTCCACGAAGATATGTCAACTTCTGAGTCCGGCAATATGCGGTGTAACGCAGAAATTGAGCAGTATCTCAAATTCGTTGAGGCGCGACTTTATTGTCGTTGAAGTGTGATGCTTAATGTGAGTTTTCGATTCGCCAATGCTACGAATCTCCAAATTGCGCTTGGCTCTTGGCAAGCGCAGCGTCTGGGCAAACTCTTCAGAGATGAAGTTTACCTGAGAGCACGAGTCCAACAAGGCGCGTCCTACTTTGTAGCACCCAGACGAATCCTTTACCAAGACCAAGGCCGTGGCTACTCTGAACGAGTGTCCGTATGTGTGTGCGCGACGGCATCCTGAGCCTGTGGCGCATTTAAGCGAGGCTGGGCCTTGCCGTCGAACGTTGGCAGAGATAGTCGTGGCAACTTTATAGAGGATGTAAGACCCATATGTACAAATGACATGTCGTTGACGGTGCTGTGTGCATCTGGTCCTAGCTGCTCTTAAATACACACCTTGGTGCGGATAAATAGCTCCTCAATTTCGCAGCGAACATCGCGCTGTAGCTCCTCAGGATCGGCTTGATCAATATCTCCTTGTATGCTGATTGCGTTCTTGAAATAGGCTTCCAAAATTGACAAGCGACAAGTTAATTCCAACGGTGACAGCTGTAGGCTGGGCTCGACGGATTTGCTAATGCGAGTGATGTTTCTCCGCACATTAACACGTTGGTTCTTAAGTTGCTCCAAAGTAGACATGTTTGCAGTTGAAGCAGCCAGCAAATACAAGAAATATATGTAGCTTTATTGAACATTGATGTGTAAACGCTGAGTATACGTACAGTTTTGTCACTCAATTTCAATTGAGTGACTCCAATTGATGCGATGATGTGTGTGTGCACGAAATTGAGGTTATAACCGAGGTGTCGACGGGCGCAGATTTATAATTGTCCAGTCCAACGATGAGTTATTGTTGAAGAATTCACTCGACTTCAACAACGAACTAGAGGTGTACTTCGCTTGTGTAGCAGCAACGTGGGTGGCGTGCACGAAATTGAGGTTAGGTCGAAGGAGGGTGAGATGTCCGCTCCAAAGACGCACTATGTGTGGAGGTCACGATGTCGACTCCAACAAGGCGGGACAGACTCCGCTCAGTGGCGTCGTGTCTTAGTCTGCGGCGATTTTTTCACTATACACACACACAGTACTCGAAGGACCAAATTGTTGAGAAGTAAGTACTCGTGGTGTTGTACTTTTTATACTGATCTTTATTTTCCTGAGCCAGGCTTCTTATACCCAGACTCATGCATATATCATCCCTTAATTCCAACTTATCTATTGCTGTGTTTGTAAGAATCAGCGTTGGTCTATTAATATTCTTATCCTATCGCTGTGTTTGTAAGGTACAGCGTGCATATGGCTATTTAAGATAACAAATATGTGTCCCTATCTGTACTGCACTCTCAGTTGGAATAACCAACATGTGTCCCTTGCACTGTCAGTTCGTCTGCCTGTTGGCCCTTGAGAGCGCACAAGGCATGTTATAAGTCTTATCTTATTATAATGTATGTTCATGATTGAACACTTGTTCTGCTCATGGTATAGGAGAACTTATATACAAAATCTGAAGTCTCTAGATCTTATAGTTTCTGAGATCCACGCGTTCATACAGACAGACAGACGGACAGACGGAGATGGCTATATCGTCTCGGCTGTTGATGCTGATCAAGAATATATATACTTTATGGGGTCGGAGATGCTTCCTTCTGCCTGTTACATACTTTTGCACGAAACCATTATACCCTTATTTACCCATTTTATGGGTTAAGGGTATAAAAACATGATCAACAATCCCTATTTGAAGCATGCTGCATTTGTGACTGGGATGGCATTTACCGCCTCCCATCCGTTGACACCCAAATAACCCTGCTGCAGCATAACGTTGATTATCTCTTTAATAAGTTTATTCCACTGAGAACTAAAATTGCAAAACCAACTCTCAAGTCCTGGTTTAATAATGATATTAAAAGTGCAATATAAAAGAGGGATGAGGCGTACGATAAATGGAAACGATACAGGACGGACTTAACAACAAATTTGTTAACTTAAATTTTCCAATAACTGTGAGTAATCCGTACGTAAACTGTGTGCCGTTAATCAACTGTAGCAATTGTTTTGAATTTGTATGTGTCAACCAATGTGATGTCCTGCATGCAATGCTAAAAATTAAATCAAACGCTAAAGGCTTAGACAACACAAGCCCAAAATTCATAAAACTAATTTTGCACACATAATTGGTCACATAACACACGTTATAAATACTGCCATTACATCCTCCACTTTCCCAGAGCATTGAAAACTGGCATTCCAAAACTAAACAACGAGTTCAGGCCAATTGCTATACTACCATTCTTATCTAAGGTGTGAAGGAGCTATTTAATTCCTCCACAACACTTAATTTCATTGTTATCTTTGTAGTAAATATTTGTACTTAATTAATTAACCATGAAGGTATTTTAGTAAGCTGACAAAAACACGAATATTTATATTTAATACACGGGGAACTGGGTACAGGTTAACGAACCAGAAATGTTCAGCACTTACAGCGATGAGCAGCACTGGTTGCTAACGGCCGAAGCAACAGCAAAAGAAAGAGCAACAACAGCAGCCGCGAAGTGTCGTAGCTTAAAGCGGCGATAGCAGAGGCCTCAGCGACAGAGGATAGCCGGCGCTGAAAATGCAGCCGCACTGGTTACTAACTGCCGAAGCAACAGCAAAAGAACAACAGCAGCCGCGAAGGGTCGTAGAGAGAGCGGCTACAGCCGAAGCCAGAGCAGAGGCCTCAGTGGCAGAGGATAGCCCGTGCCGAAAATGCAAAACGCCGGCGAGTTAGTCACGATCGGGCCGCGCTCAGAAACGCAAGTGTGAAATATCAAGTGCGGAAACAAAGAAAAAAACAGCAGCAGCGACAAGCGACAACGTGTGCGACGAAACACAAAACCCAAACAGCAACGAGCCGTAAGAGGAGTATAAGGATGGAACAGGGGTAAGCTGACCTTCGGTCTGCGGGGTTTTAACAATTGTCTTGGTTGCGGTGTGGTACTAGGTTTTTTTAATGTGGAATAAAGATATAAAAGAGTATGGTTCAAGAAATTGTGGAATATGAAAACCAGTGCGTTTTACAAGGGTCTCCCAATGGAAAATGGTTTGAGTATAAATCCGTCAAAATCTAAGTGTTTAGTTATGTATAAAAAGTACCTGAATACTGATAATCAAACTAAACTTAGAGTAGACAATAAATCTATATATTTTGTTGACAGGGCTGTTAATCTCGGGATAACGTTTAATAGAACCCTGGCCTGGAATTATTGGACGTAGATGTACTAACGAACAGTACAGTCAAGTGGCCCAACGATACCAAGCACCGGCTTGTTGACGCGCGGACCCACGCACAAAGCGACCCACCTCCCGCCCATCCGACCGAGGGGCGCTCCGCTTAACGTGCGGTTACGATGATCGCAAACAAGCAGACAAATGACACAAAACTAACTTTTTTATAGAGCAAGTAGGAGTGGCACTGTGTATTAAGTGGGAAAGATCGTTATAAATAGAACACAGAATACGAAAAGGGTTATGAAGAGCATAATTAGAATTACAAGTTTGAAGAGCTATAGGTACAAAATTTCTAGTATTTCTAATAGTAACAGCAAAGTTAATTTGGTTAATTAATTCAGAAGAATCAATTACACCATTAATTAATTTGTGAAAAAAGGAAAATGCTAGCATTACTCTACGATCATTAAGAGAAGAAAGATCTATTAGTAAAAGTCTACTACGATAAGATGGCAAATTATTGTTAGTGTCCCAGCTAAGACCTCTAAGTGCGAAGAGCAGAAATTGTTTTTGTACCGATTCTATTTTATTCTGATGAATTTCGTATTTGGGAAACCATATACAAGATCCATATTCCAGAATCGGTCGTAAAAGAGAAGTATACAGAGTTTTTGTTAAGTAGGGATCGTTGAACTCCTTCGACCAGCGCTTAATGAAGCCCAAGACACCAGATGCTCGATTAGAAATTGAAGAAATATGCTTGTCAAACTTAAGCTTTGGGTCCATAACGATGCCCAAATCGTCAACCCATTCAATTCTGTCTAGTGGTTTGTTGTCAAGAAAATAAATATTAAAAAAGGGCAAGCATCTAAAAAATGACATTATTTACATTTACTGTAATTAATATTAAAAAATTTACTTTACACCACATTTGAAAGTTGTCTAAATCTCTTTGAAGCTGTTGAGCAGCTAGGGGAGTTGCAGCTGACGTGCATAACTTTACATCATCAGCGTACATCAAAACCCGAGAGAACTTTATAACCGATGGAAGATCGTTTATAAACAAAATAAATAATAAAGGACCAAGATGACTACCCTGAGGAACGCCTGAAGTGACCTGAACCGTCTTAGAAACGGACCCTTTAAATAAAACCCTCTGAGGGTCTTTAATCCAAAGAACTAGAATATTTGAAAAGCCCAAGAGTTCTAGTTTATGTATTAGGAGATGATGATCTACAGAGTCGAAAGCCTTACTAAAATCAGTATAAATAACATCAGTCTGCAATTTGTCCTGAAAACCCTTGATGACAAACGAAGTAAATTCGGTGAAATAATAGATTTACAAAGGTGTTGAAGATGGCAGGTTATTAATTTTTCAAAAATCTTAGGAATAGCAGACAACTTGGAGATACCCCTGTAATTTTGAACATTACATTTGTTTCCTTTTTTATGGAGAGGAATAATAAATGACTCTTTCCAAATTTTTGGAAAGGAGCCTAACTCCAGGGACAAGTTAAACATTTTAAGCAACGGCTTTAAAAGACCAAGAGCGCAGTGTCTAAGCACACAGCCTGGCACTCCGTCAGGTCCTGGGGAAAATATAGGTTTCAAAACATGTAGATTATTTAAAAATGAGTTCTCAGTGATTTTCAGTCCAAAGATGCGATTCTAGCCATTAACCTGATAAGGGTAAGGCAAACCGACTTGAGATTGACATGAGCTATAAGTCGTTTGAAAAAATTGGGCAAATATATTTGCAATCTCCTGTTCAGAATTGGCCTTCGTTTCCTCAAAGAATACCTCCGTTGGGAGTGTCGATGACCTACGCTTCGCATTAACAAAATCAAAAAACCGCTTTGGATCCTGCTGAAACTGTAATCTACACCGAGTCAGGTAATTCTTATAACATTGGTTGTTTAATACCCCGATTCCATTAGGCTGCATCTTTCATTAACAGCGAGTGAAAGATGTAGGTGATTCCACTATAAATCCAATTGCATAGTTGCATCTTGATTTAACAGGGTCTGTAAAAAGACAGCAGACAGCTGTTTGTGTATGATACGTTTATATTTAATTGGAAGCAAATATGAGTTCGAACACAAATAAAATTAGTGAAGCTAAAAAAGTAAAAATTATTGCTTTAATTTTTGCGCAAAATGCAAACATGGTTTAACGAATATCCCAGTTTGTTTGGACAGGCACTTGATGACAAGCTGTTTTACTCAAATTGGCACTGTTTAAACCAAGTATCGATTACAAATTTCATACTATCGGCTATGTTAAAGCTCTGTTCAGTGCTCTGTAATGTTAACTTCTAACATTCCCAGTTGGTCGGTTTCGAACCAACTGGGAATGCAGCCGACCAACGGGGAACATTTGAATAAGATTCCCATTGTACAAATGGGATTCTAATACAAAAGATGCGGCATCTTCGAATACCAATTACATACTTGCATCTTGCTGTAGTGGAATCGGGGTATAAGATAGCAAAACTGGCACGAGCAATCAAGTAATCAGAATAGGCTACCGATGAGCCGCTTTTTCTAAATCTCTCGTAGAGTTTAGATTTTCGATTTTTGAGAATTGTCAACTCTCGGGTAAACCAAACAGGTTTATTAGACCTGTTTAGCTTACCAACCGGGACACATAAATCAAATAAAGAATATAAGGTATTGTAAAAAATACTGATTGCCACGTCCAAGTCGTCAGACTCGTAGAGGGGAGACCAGTCAGTATGGGATAAAAGCAGGGCGAGACCCTCAAAATCAGTTTTCCGAAAATGACGAACTCGACTCAAAGGCATTTTGACATTGCAACGCGTCCGGGAAGGTAAATTAATCAACAGCTCCAACGCAGGATGGTATAAGTCTTCGGGATAAGATATAGGCTGGGAACGGGAAACGGATGAAGATGATGAATCCAAAACAAAAATCAGATCAAGCATTTTATTAAGAGAATTTGGGATAGCATTAATTTGACTCAATGACATCCCAAGTAAGTCGATTAAAAATTCATTCGGGGCCGTGGGAGTCAGGGCACCAGAGTCAGGACAAGAAATCCAAGTAGCTTCAGCAATGTTGAAATCACCAAGAACTACAAGAAAATCGCGATCAGAAAGTAAGGCAGAGACAGAATGAGTAGCAGATAGATAAAAATGATAAAAATTTTAATACCGTAAATATTTAGCTTTACAGCAATAAACTCTACATCAAAAGAACTATTTATCACGACTGTTTCAGAAGGAAAGTCAACATTCACAGCATTAAGCACTCCACCACCACGCCGAAGAGTACGGTCCTTTCTATAAATAGAATATGTACTACATAGAATTTCGGAATTGAGAATGTCTTGCCTTAACCACGTTTCAGTAAAGGCAATGACATGGAAAGGGAAAGAAAGACTATTAAGGTATAAGCTAGAGAGTTTACTACAAAGACCTCTTACATTCTGATAGCCAAGTAAGAAGGAGGATGTTAGTTTTTTGAACTATCAGTAATTGGGAGAGTTACCTTAGAACCAACCACCGGAAGTGTAGATACAATCGGGGGCCGATTTTTTTTTCTTGCGGTATACTCTTTCAAAATTATGTTTTCTGGCCAAAATTCTTTGCAGCATATGGTGCAAAAATCTTGATTCGAAACACTGATTTTAAAAGACGAAATGTTCCGATCATAAGCAAATTTGAATTTCTCCACCGTGACATTGGCATTAGATTTGGCCTTGATATAGACCTTGACATCATCTGATGTTAAATCAGGGGGAAGCCTCGAAACAAATATTTGTTTTTTAGGTGGGACAGCAACAAATTTTTTAATTATATCCTCCACTGAGGCTGGTTTGGAAGACTCAGTCTCGGATAATTGAATATTTGGCTCTTTAGGTTTGATAGAGTTTTTTTGTTGATTAACATCAACACTACTAACCACCAAAGGAACCGAAGGATCGGGATCAGAAAAGACAATATACATGGGAGTTATTGTTATATCATCTAAGTTCTCGATAACTTTAGTAGAAGGGACATGAAGATTTTTATTTACTTTACCCTGTGGTATCGGAGCGTTTGGAGTATTTTCCAACGTCACAGAGCCCGATAACTGCCCAACGTTGGCCTTTTTACGCTTTGGAGAATCCTGTACGAGATTTTTCTCGCTAAGGTTTCTCTGAACCGATGAGAATTTTTCACACAGTTTATTCAACTGACAGAAAACGCCCTCTAAGCCAAGCTTGCAATGTCTTTTTTTTTCTCCAAACATGATCAACACGGCCACTCTAAATTAGTAACCTTCAAGAGGTCTGAGATACGGCCATTAATGCCAGCGCATTGCTCATGAGCAACATTTGTGCACATCCAGCAGCAGACAAAACCCATTTTTGAGTTAGCGCGGACTTGACAATTCGCATAGCAGCAAACAGACATTTTATTGAATTTATTAAAAGAATATAAAAGTAAAAAAAATAAATAAATAAAAATAAAAAATCTCTGCAGAAAATTGTTATTATTAAGATACAGGTCCACCCTAATGTGCAAATAGTAAAGCTACAAACAAAACTTACTTCACAGCTTCACAAACAAAAACGGCGCGAGCGCGACTACCGAATGACCAGGTAAATAAAGCTGTGGGAAAACCTATGGAGCCCTCCGACAACTTTCCCCGACCCAGCAATTTTTACCAATTAAAATAAGAACAATGATCGCAAAAACTTACTGATACCATACCCATCTGTTATACGGTATTGAAATTTTTGGCAATTGCGATGCAGCTAGCCTACATAAACTCAAAGTCACATTTAATAATATTGCTCGGTCAGTGTATGGGCAGAAAAGAACTGACCACATAACTAACCATGGGCTGAAAAAAACTGACCACATAACTAACTATACGAAAAAGCTTTCTGATCTTGATTTTGCGCATCTAATAGATTTTAAAATACTCGTCCTCCTACATAAAATTATCTTTACCAAAAAGCCAGACTATTTATATGACCTTTTAAGATTTACTTCTTCACAAAGAGTTAACAACCTAATAAGTATACGAACCAAATTGTCATGCTCAAATAGGCAATTTTATGTCTCTGCTGTTCGACTCCGGAATAAATTACTGTTAGATTAAAATGTACCAAGAGCGCATATTTATTTAGTAATAAGTAAAAGCACACTTTAGCATATAAAATAAACAAAACAATTAGATATATAAGACACATTAAATTAGATAAACCATAAATCCAAATTCAAAGCCAGTGTAGTAATAAATATTATTGTTACCTTATTTGAAAAGAAAATGGTACTAATAACTAAGAATAGGATAGGTTCCTATATATAATACATGATATTGAGTTAATGATTAAAAATTGTGACTAGTGCACTAAAATAAAAGTTATATAAATTGTAGCACTAGGAAAATGAAAATAAATAAATAAATAAAATAAATAAATAAATCCCGCAGGCCCAGCAAAAAGGGAAACACACTCACAAATACAGTGACAATTTTTTACCGTTCTTGGTTGCTGCTGGCCTGCCGCTTGTCGTACACTTGACGAGCCGCTGTGTGCAAAGGCAACTGAAACAAAAACGCTATCGGACTCCCTCACACTCGTTGCACAGATTATTTTTGAGAGTGGAACCCTGAGACGAAAGAACTGTAAGCCCTTTTCTTATTCCATTAGGCTGCATCTTTCATTAACAGCGAGTGGAAGATGTAGGTGATTCCACTATAAATCCATTTTGCATAGTTGCATCTTGATTAAACAGGGTCTGTTAACAGACAGCAGACAGCTGTTGTGTATTATTTGTATGTATTTAAGGCCTGTACGCAGACGCCCGTACAGCTTCCGTACAGCAAAAACTTCATATAAAAACAAGTGGAAACGTTGCAGTCGGACGCAACCGACTGCGGTATACTCGATACCAGTATTAAAAATTTTGATGCCCATCCATGTGGGATGTTAATTGCTTTCTTCATACCAAATTGGTAACTCTAGCTCGAAGTTTGTATAAAGTGGGGAAAGGGGGGCTGGGGGCGGTATGGGTGGAATTGCATCCAAATTTTTGATGCAGATCTTTGTGGAATGTCAATTGCTATCTTCATAACAAATTTGGTGACTCTAGCTCAAAGTTTGTAAAAGAGAGGAAAGAGGGGCTGGGGGTGGTATGGTTGGGCGTGGCATGTAATTTTTGCTGCAGATCCTTGTGGAATGTCAAATGCTACCTTCATACCAAATTTGGTGACTCTAGCTCAAAGTTTGTATAAAGTGGGGAAAGGGGGGCTGGGGGCGGTATGGGTGGAATTGCATCCAAATTTTTGATGCAGATCTTTGTGGAATGTCAATTGCTATCTTCATAACAAATTTGGTGACTCTAGCTCAAAGTTTGTAAAAGTGGGGAAAGGGGGGCTGGGGGCGGTATGGTTGGGCGTGGCATTCAAATTTTGCTGCAGATCCTTGTGGAATGTCAAATGCTACCTTCATACCAAATTTGGTGACTCTAGCTCAAAGTTTGTATAAGGTGGGGAGAGGGGGGCTATGGGGCTGGGGGCGGTATGGTTGGGCGTGGCATCCAAATTTTTGCTGCAGATCCTTGTGGAATGTCAAATGCTACCTTCATACCAAATTTGGTGACTCTAGCTCGAAGCATGTAAAAGGTGGTGAAAGGGGGGCTATGGGGCTTGGGGCGGTATGGGTGGGCGTGGCATTCAAATTTTTGCTGCCGATCCATGTGGGATGTCAATTGCTATCTTCATACAACATTTGGTGACTCTAGCTCAAAGTTTGTATAAAGTGGGGAAAGGGGGGCTGGGGGTGGTATGGGTGGGCGTGGCATCCAAATTTTTGATGCAGATCTATGTGGAATGTCAATTGCTATCTTCATACAAAATTTGGTGACTCTAGCTCAAAGTTTGTAAAAGGTGTGGAAAGGGGGGTGGAAGGGGTGCGCGTGGCTCCAAAACTTTGATGCAGTTTTTCGGCGGTCGTTGCAAGCTATCTTCCTGCCAAATTTGGTGGCTCTAGCTCCACAACTCTGGAAGATACACGCATTCCCGTTTTTGACGAAGCGTTGGGGTGGATGGGGGCGGCTAGGGTGGTATTGGTGGGCGTGGCATCCAAACTTTTGATGCAGTTTTTGGGGGGTCATCATCACCTATCTTGGCACCAAATTTGGTGGCTCTAGCTCAAAAACTGTGGGAGATATAGCCATTTCTGATTTCAAAATGCGGGGGGGCTGGGGGCGGAATGGGTGGGCGTGGCTCCAAAATTTTGATGCAGTTTTTTGGGGGTCGTTACCAGCTAGCTTTCTACCAAATTTGGAGGCTCTAGCTCCACAACTCTGATAGATACACGCATTCCCGTTTTGACGAAGCGTTGGGGTGGATGGGGGCGGCTAGAGCAGTATCGGTGGGCGTGGCATCCAAACTTTTGATGCAGTTTTTGGGGGGTCATCATCACCTATCTTGGCACAAAATTTGGTGGCTCTAGCTCAAAAACTGTGGGAGATATACGCTTTTTTGACTTTAAATTGCGGGGGGGCTGGGGGCGGAATGGGTGGGCGTGGCTCCAAAATTTTGATGCAGTTTTTTGGGGGTTGCTAGTAGCTATCTGCCCACCAAATTTGGTAGTTCTAGCTGTAAGGATGTGCGAAATATGAGGATTTATCGGTTTTGAGTTATCGAATTTATCGATTTGCCAGCCCCCCAGTTATCGTAGAACCCCCATCTTGACACTTTAATTTACTATCCCATAGATAAAGAGAATTGGAAAGTTTCAAGTCTCTAGCTTGAGGGTGTGGAAAAAAGTGCGAACATACAGACGGACAGACGGACGGACACCATGACGGACATTGCACAAACCCAATATACTCTTTACCTTCGGTATCGAGCATAAAAATGGTCCCGTACAGCTTCAGTACAGTAACGTACATTTTAGGTCTGCAGTTCTGTTAGCTACTGCTGGTACGGTAGTGTTGAACAATGAAAATGTTAAAATGTTACGGGCAGTAAATAGCTTTCAGCAGCTATTTACAGTCGTAAAAAAAACAAAAACATGTCGGTCAAGAGCCGGCTTATAAATTTTTCTGATAATATTAACAAAGTTGACCTAATTCAGGCTCCAATAAAGCCATACTTATTGTTTTAGAAGTCAATGCTGCGCAAGAAGTATTGAATAAAAAATATAATAAATTAATAAGGTACAATTTAAGTAACACATAAACAGAATTGTACTGCCACTGATCTATTACAAGGTATAGATCTGTAAGGTGAATTTGCTTTGAGTCTTTTAAGTGGTTTCGGTTATGTTTAGCATAATCTTTAGTAATCTAAGCTCTGCCCATCAAATATGGTTCACTAAAATTCTTTTTGGTTTTGCAGCCTGCCTTTTTTTTTAACAACCGCCAGCAGCAGGGCACAAAGTAGCGCGCGTTGGTCGTGAATCAGTATTTTGAATTTAATTATACAAAACACAGTTGCATTTCCGATTTATTTACAAAAAAAATTAACCTACCGCCACAATATGTGAATTTTTCAACACTTTTTGTTACAGCCGTAAAACTCATGTCACCAAGTAAAAAGATTATAGAGCAATCATTGCGTATGGGACTTGTTGGGAACTCGTATGCTGTACATTTTTACGAAAAACTTTTTGAGTGCTCCCATAGCACTTCGGGTTCGAGCCGAATGGAAGCTCTCGCGTTCTAGCTCAGAATTATTTTTGTTTGCGCTTAATTGCAGAGAGGCAGTCGAATGAGAAGGTAGGTCCACGCAGCTCTGCTGTTTATATGCGCGTGATGGTATTGTTATTTTTGCGTGTGATTGTTTTGTTATTTTTGGGTGGGATTTTTAAATTTGAACAGCGCTTGAATGTGTGCGCTCACATTTATGCATTAATGGTTATTTGTATGCATGTCATGTGTACAAGAACCTGTGACAGTTTTTATGATATTTTTATGTATTTTTACAGGTGTATATATTTAAGACTTTCTTATTTTGTTTATTAAAAAGCACATATGAAATAATTAAAAAATTTTGCCATATTTTTAATTTATTTAATTATATCTATGATTGATGATTACATAATAAATTTCTTATTCTATTAACATATAATTAAGTCATATTAAAACAATACATTTAAGCATTTTTCACAAGCAGCAACAAAAATGTCTAAACACCCAGAAATCTATGAATTCATTTTTGTATGCCCACAAACAGCAACACAAGAAAATGCTATTGCGAAGAAGCTTATTTGCTACACTATCAAGTTTGCCGCTCGAAGAGTTAATAACATCAAAATATGTTATTTTATTAGACTACTTTTAGCAATTTCTCAATTGTTAGCTTAGTGCCAACTTACTAAAATCAAATATACAACTATAACAATATATTATTAAATTACATATCAACAATAGCACTAATATTATATTAGGGTATCCAACACTCAACATTCGTCTGTTCATACTCTTATTCAACATGTTCGCTATTTAAGTCTATTAGTGTGCGTGTGTGTATTCACAAAAGAAGCAAAACGGAAAAAAAATGGGGGTACAGCAATTGAAGAAGCCACTGCGCGCTAGAAAATCGCAGGCTAGCGGCGCATACACAGAGTATGGCTGGCTGCTTGTGCTCTCAACAAAAATGTTGTAGCAAAGTTAGGAAGCGAAATGGCTGGCGAACGACACACGAAGCACGAGAAAAGCCCGAAGTGCGCTCTCAGAGCGAGTGGTAACTACGGTTAGTTACGTTACGAGTTCCAATTGAATAATGGAATTTTGCTGTTTGGCAGCTCTATTTAGTGAATTCTTGTTGATAAAATCGACAATTTCAGACTTCTGCTTGAATCTGCTTTATGCAGTCCAACTTGGGAGGGTAGTATAAACTTAATATGAACTTTGTCAAACTTGATAGCAAACGTGAGATACTTAATATTATTTATGTACATATTTTTTATTTATATATCGAAAATAAACTATATATATAAAAAATAAAGATTTGAGTTTTAAATGACTATTATTGAAAATTGGTACAAAGGGTATTTTACTTCGTGCATTTTGTGTTGAAGCACTGGTTTTGTTATTTTGGAAGTGGCTGAGAAGAACGAATTTCGTTTGAATGCGCTGTGTGCGTGCACATGAATATACATATATTATGCGTATGCATGTGTGCGCTTTGTTGATCTGATGGTGGCCGTCAATAGCAAAACCTGACCTTTCTCAACATCTTCAATATGATTTTTTACATGTACATACATTTGCATGCTGGTGCAGGGCTTTTGGGTGGGCAACTATATTTATTATTAATTATGTTAAATAATATTAAATAAATAAAATAAAAATTAAATTGCTTACAACATTTTATTTCATTTTATGTATGTACATGCATAAAAAAATATGATAAGAAGCACAGAGAAAAAGACACACACACATACATATATGCATGTGCATGAAAGCGCGCGAAACTTTGATTAGAATGGTTCGATATTTTATTGCCGACTATTGTTTTTCTTAAGCCGTGCCACAAATTATCACCATTCTGCTAATATTACCAACTAATATTAAGTATATCACTTTAAATTTATTCAACTAAACTTAGTGTTACTTAAGCAATTCAAAAAAAGCCAGTGATAAGTGATTTAGTGACTTTATTTAGTTAAATCAGCAAGAGCCACTCAATTATATTTTGGCGCAATTTTCTATCGGTGTTGTGTGTGATTGCAGAAGTGCAAGTGGCAGTAATAAGGTAAAAGCTGAATTTGTAAACTACTTACATATATTATCTGTGAGTGTATGCGTCTGTCTGATAATGGCTGCTCTTAAGAAAAAGATATTAGACTTGCAAGTAGTAAATCCATTATTAAATCTTGCAATAGAAGCTATAGGAAATGTTCAAAAGATTTTCCGGTTAGTTTATTTTCATTTCCATCTAATGCATCTCTTTTTAATAAATGGGTTGAGGCTTGCTATTTGGATAGGGTAAATATTAATAAAAAGTCACGTATTTGCGACAAACATTTTGAGGCCAAATATTTAGGAAAGCTTCGTTTAAAGTCTGGTGCAATTCCCACATTAAACTTGAGTGAAAATACCCTGTTGACGTCAATAAATGCTGTTGTATGTAATGAATATGAATTCTCGGACAATTTTGAAGACAACGCACCGATAGTTCCCTATATTAGAGCTGAAGAAGAAAGACCAGCTAATGATATTTTTGTATCAACGTCCGAAGTAAATAATGACGAAATAATTGAGGCCGAATATTCAGAATTTTGCCATAATTGCTTAAAAATAGAGCAAAACGAGGCATACTATAGAAAAAATTGGTTTGAGATACTGGGGGAGCTAAAAAAAGCAAAAGAAAATTATAGAAAATTGAACAGAAGTTTTAAACTGTTAAAAAATCCATATATAGTAAAAATCGGCGTTGTAAAATGTTAAAGAAAACAAAACCAAATGTGCTTTCAGCTATTGCCAGCATGTCACATGTCTCAGAGGAAGCAAAAACAATATGCATTATGCTTTGAAAGAAAAAATGTATATATACTCAAGCTGAAAAAACTATTGCACAAAATATAAACTTTTACTCGGCAAGAACATTTGATTATCTTCGAGACGTGCTGAAATTAAAACTGCCGTCGAAGGTTTCATTAACGCGGTGGGCTGTGCTAAAAAACATGAGACCCGGCTTCAACCCTGATTTGCTTATCAATTTGCAGAAAATTGTAAGCGAGATGAGTGCTAAGGGTAAAGAAGCAGTCATTCTATATGACGAGATAAAGATTAAAAGGGGGCTTCAATACAATAGTACTCTGGATGAAATTCAAGGCTATGAAAATGATGGTCAAAAAACAATATGCGTGTTGGGGCAGCAAGTGTGTGTATTTATGTTAAAGGGGCTTTATGAAAACTGGAAGTATGTTTTAGGCTATACTGTTTCTGCAAGCGGTATAAAGCACGATGCCCTTTTAGACAAAGTAATGGCAAATATTGAACATGCCCAAGCTATAGGCCTTAATATTAGAGCAGCTATTTGCGACCAGGGCTCAAATAATAGAGCTGTTTTTAAAAGATTGGGCGTTGATGGTATCTACTTCAAATAACTCTTCTATAACTTTCCATGAAACACACCATCAGGCGAAATTAGATTACGTTTCATTATAATATTTCGCAGGGATTTTATTAAATGTGGGACGTCGTACATTGCACTTATTTCTTTACCATTAACGCAAAACTTGGTTTGGTGGCATCAACGCCCAATCTTTTAAAAACAGCTCTATTATTTGAGCCCTGGTCGCAAATAGCTGCTCTAATATTAAGGCCTATAGCTTGGGCATGTTCAATATTTGCCTTTACTTTGTCTAAAAGGGCATCGTGCTTTATACCGCTTGCAGAAACAGTATAGCTTAAAACATACTTCCAGTTTTCATAAAGCCCCTTTAACATAAATACACACACTTGCTGCCCCAACACGCATATTGTTTTTTGACCATCATTTTCATAGCCTTGAATTCATCCAGAGTACTATTGTATTGAAGCCCCCTTTTAATCTTTATCTCGTCATATAGAATGACTGCTTCTTTACCCTTAGCACTCATCTCGCTTACAATTTTCTGCAAATTGATAAGCAAATCAGGGTTGAAGCCGGGTCTCATGTTTTTTAGCACAGCCCACCGCGTTAATGAAACCTTCGACGGCAGTTTTAATTTCAGCACGTCTCGAAGATAATCAAATGTTCTTGCCGAGTAAAAGTTTATATTTTGTGCAATAGTTTTTTCAGCTTGAGTATATATACATTTTTTCTTTCAAAGCATAATGCATATTGTTTTTGCTTCCTCTGAGACATGTGACATGCTGGCAATAGCTGAAAGCACATTTGGTTTTGTTTTCTTTAACATTTTACAACGCCGATTTTTACTATATATGGATTTTTTTAACAGTTTAAAACTTCTGTTCAATTTTCTATAATTTTCTTTTGCTTTTTTTAGCTCCCCCAGTATCTCAAACCAATTTTTTCTATAGTATGCCTCGTTTTGCTCTATTTTTAAGCAATTATGGCAAAATTCTGAATATTCGGCCTCAATTATTTCGTCATTATTTACTTCGGACGTTGATACAAAAATATCATTAGCTGGTCTTTCTTCTTCAGCTCTAATATAGGGAACTATCGGTGCGTTGTCTTCAAAATTGTCCGAGAATTCATATTCATTACATACAACAGCATTTATTGACGTCAACAGGGTATTTTCACTCAAGTTTAATGTGGGAATTGCACCAGACTTTAAACGAAGCTTTCCTAAATATTTGGCCTCAAAATGTTTGTCGCAAATACGTGACTTTTTATTAATATTTACCCTATCCAAATAGCAAGCCTCAACCCATTTATTAAAAGAGATGCATTAGATGGAAATGAAAATAAACTAACCGGAAAATCTTTTGAACATTTCCTATAGCTTCTATTGCAAGATTTAATAATGGATTTACTACTTGCAAGTCTAATATCTTTTTTCTTAAGAGCAGCCATTATCAGACAGACGCATACACTCACAGATAATATATGTAAGTAGTTTACAAATTCAGCTTTTACCTTATTACTGCCACTTGCACTTCTGCAATCACACACAACACCGATAGAAAATTGCGCCAAAATATAATTGAGTGGCTCTTGCTGATTTAACTAAATAAAGTCACTAAATCACTTATCACTGGTTTTTTTTGAATTGCTTAAGTAACACTAAGTTTAGTTGAATAAATTTAAAGTGATATACTTAATATTAGTTGGTAATATTAGCAGAATGGTGATAATTTGTGGCACGGCTTAAGAAAAACAATAGTCGGCAATAAAATATCGAACCATTCTAATCAAAGTTTCGCGCGCTTTCATGCACATGCATATATGTATGTGTGTGTGTCTTTTTCTCTGTGCTTCTTATCATATTTTTTTATGCATGTACATACATAAAATGAAATAAAATGTTGTAAGCAATTTAATTTTTTATTTTATTTATTTAATATTATTTAACATAATTAATAATAAATATAGTTGCCCACCCAAAAGCCCTGCACCAGCATGCAAATGCATGTACATGTAAAAAATCATATTGAAGATGTTGAGAAAGGTCAGGTTTTGCTATTGACGGCCACCATCAGATCAACAAAGCGCACACATGCATACGCATAATATATGTATATTCATGTGCACGCACACAGCGCATTCAAACGAAATTCGTTCTTCTCAGCCACTTCCAAAATAACAAAACCAGTGCTTCAACACAAAATGCACGAAGTAAAAATACCCTTTGTACCAATTTTCAATAATAGTCATTTAAAACTCAAATCTTTATTTTTTATATATATATAGTTTATTTTCGATATATAAATAAAAAATATGTACATAAATAATATTAAAGTATCTCACGTTTTGCTATCAAGTTTGACAAAGTTCATATTAAGTTTATACTACCCTCCCAAGTTGGACTGCATAAAGCAGATTCAAGCAGAAGTCTGAAATTGTCGATTTTATCAACAAGAATTCACTAAATAGAGCTGCCAAACAGCAAAATTCCATTATTCAATTGGAACTCGTAACGTAACTAACCGTAGTTACCACTCGCTCTGAGAGCGCACTTCGGGCTTTTCTCGTGCTTCGTGTGTCGTTCGCCAGCCATTTCGCTTCCTAACTTTGCTACAACATTTTTGTTGAGAGCACAAGCAGCCAGCCATACTCTGTGTATGCGCCGCTAGCCTGCGATTTTCTAGCGCGCAGTGGCTTCTTCAATTGCTGTACCCCCATTTTTTTTCCGTTTTGCTTCTTTTGTGAATACACACACGCACACTAATAGACTTAAATAGCGAACATGTTGAATAAGAGTATGAACAGACGAATGTTGAGTGTTGGATACCCTAATATAATATTAGTGCTATTGTTGATATGTAATTTAATAATATATTGTTATAGTTGTATATTTTGATTTTAGTAAGTTGGCACTAAGCTAACAATTAAGAAATTGCTAAAAGTAGTCTAATAAAATAACATATTTTGATGTTATTAACTCTTCGAGCGGCAAACTTGATAGTGTAGCAAATAAGCTTCTTCGCAATAGCATTTTCTTGTGTTGCTGTTTGTGGGCATACAAAAATGAATTCATAGATTTCTGGGTGTTTACACATTTTTGTTGCTGCTTGTGAAAAATGCTTAAATGTATTGTTTTAATATGACTTAATTATATGTTAATAGAATAAGAAATTTATTATGTAATCATCAATCATAGATATAATTAAATAAATAAAAAATATGGCAAAATTTTTAATTATTTCATATGTGCTTTTTAATAAACAAAATAAGAAAGTCTTAAATATATACACCTGTAAAAATAAATAAAAATATCATAAAAACTGTCACAGGTTCTTGTACACATGACATGCATACAAATAACCATTAATGCATAAATGTGAGCGCACACATTCGAGCGCTGTTCAAATTTAAAAATCCCACCCAAAAATAACAAAACAATCACACGCAAAAATAACAATACCATCACGCGCATATAAACAGCAGAGCTGCGTGGACCTACCTTCTCATTGGACTGCCTCTCTGCAATTAAGCGCAAACAAAAATAATTCTGAGCTAGAACGCGAGAGCTTCCATTCGGCTCAAACCCGAAGTGCTATGGGAGCACTCAAAAAGTTTTTCGTAAAAATGTACAGCATACGAGTTCCCAACAAGTCCCATACGCAATGATTGCTCTATAATCTTTTTACTTGGTGCTCATGTATACTGTACGGGAGCTGTACGGGGCTCATGCGTACAGGCCTTTAATTGGAAAAAATGATGAGCTCGAACGCAAACAAAATAAGTGAAGGCAAAAAAGCAAAAACTATTGCTTTAATTTGTGCGCAAAATACAAACATGATTTTGCATATTACCCAGGTTGTGCAGTCAGTTTTGCAGCTGACAAGTAGCTTTAGCATTGTGTACCTGTAAAAGGTGTGTATGTATTGTTAGCATTAATTGTTGTCGCAACTGGCACTTGTAACCAGGTGGACTGCGGAGAATAATGAATGTATCTTTGTAGGTTGTACTAAGAACACTGATTTTATTAACGAAAAGTAACAATATTTATAGGAAATAATAGCTTAGTTTTACAGTTTTGTGGTGTCAATTAAAATTAGGTTATTGTGTACTCAGCAGTTGCTTGCAATGCAGAATAGCATATTTAGCGACTACCGGGTTGGCTGACCGCTACTGTTGCGACATATTGCATGCATTGTGCAGTCAGCGATATTCTGTGTGTTCAGCATAATTTGGTGTTGCTTAAAGTTTTATTGGGTTAATAAATGTAGCGTATTGTGTATGGTCTTGACCTAGTTTTACATGTGTTAATAATTTGTGTGTCATTCTTATATAGCTATGTGCAGTTATTTGATATCTTACAATATAAATGTGTGCTGACTTGTTTATGACTTAACACATTGAGTTGGCGAAATTATTTGAAAGACAAGAGTAAAAGATTAAATAAATGCATATGAACAAAATTAAAATAACTATAACATAATATAGAAACGGCATTGTATGTTTTGGGAGCACGATGTTCCAGCGAACTCTGACGCCTTTTTTAAGGAAAGCTTTCGTATGGAGAGATCCAACTTTGGATCTTGGTAAAGCGTATTGCCCGAATATCGAAGCAAGACACTTCCTTTCGAAAAGCAATTCCTTTGGACAAGCGCATAGCCATCGCCCTTTACGCACTCGGCTCATCAGCACAGTACCGCGTAGTGAGCAGGCTTTTTGGAGTATCTCCTTCAATGGTGGGAAAGATACTCCATGAGTTTTGCAGTGAGCTGTACAGTGAAATGAAAGCAGAGTTCTTGCCACGCGAGTTTATTACTCAGGCAAAGGTGGAAGAGTGCGTGAAAGGATTCGAAAAGCTTGGATTTCCGCAGTGTTTTGGGGCAATTGGTGAGTTTTGTTTATTTATAGCCAAGCCCCGATGGAAGCCATATAGAAATTCATCCCACTGCAAAAGAGGCTGTTGACTACTATAACTATAAAGGATGGTACTCGACCATATTATTTGCTTTGGTTGACTATCGTTACCGATTTATGTATGTCAGCGTGGGATGCCCAGGTCGTTGCCATGATTCGCAGGTGCATGAGTCCAGTGAGTTGAAAAGAATGGTGGAAAGAACAACACTTTTTAGAGAAAATGCAAAGCCAATTGCTGGAGTCAACGTGCCGGTCGTACTTCTGGGAGACTCTGCATTCAAATTTTCGACCACACTAATGAATCCGTATCCATTTAAAGTGTCAGCAGATGATGGCCAAAAAACTTTTAATTATGCCTTGTCCAAAGCCAGAAGAGTAGTGGAAAATGCTTTTGGACAGCTTAAGGCACGCTTTCGCAGAATCGGAAAGGGTCTAGACAATCGATGCGACAAAGTCCCGAATATCGTAATGCCATGCTGCATACTGCATAACTTTTTAAACGAAAAAAATAGTTCAACAACGGATAGCTGGTTTGAAACTGAGAATGCACGCGAGCAGCCAGAGCACAGCACAATATGCCGCGACTATTACCCCCCAGCTGAAACAATCCGACGTGTGATATTAACGTCACTTCAAAATAATACACAATAAAACAACATTATAGTATTAGCAAACAAATGACTATTTATTTAAATTTTATAATTTTTTTAGAACGTCCTCCTGAAATTTAGTTGTTGACTCTGCAAGCTTTTCAATTACTTTCTTCAGCCCTTGAATTGCAGCAATTTGCGATTCCGCGAGTCCCACCAACACCGCGTTACGCTCGTCATCCACCGCAGTCTTGGCCGGCTTCGAAATTTTGCGCCTTTTGGGTGTGGCCCCGCTTGATGCATGCGAGTTCGCCGATTCCTCACCTAAAGATAGGCTCGATCCGTACGAAAAAGAACGCCTCAAGTTGGTAACGCTAGAGTTTAACTCATCTTAAATTATAATTGGTGGTTTATCTGAAGCTCCGTCGTCTTGAGTGCTCTCAAAGGCTGTTGGGTTAATAGTTTTAACACACCCCAAGAACCTGTTGAGCCTTTCAAAATGGTTCCATTTTGAAGGCGCGCCACCAGACGGTCCTATTATTTTTATCTCCCGGCTGTATTATAAAAAATTAATAAGTTTTTATACATTTACGTATATGTACTATTTACTTACCGAAACTTTCGTGACATGTTGTCAATTTTGGGTTTCACCTCCTTCCCTGTCAGCCCAGAAAATCCGTGCAGTTTTATTGCCTCGGCCATGCGCGCGTAAATATGCGAGTTGCGCTTTTGCGATCGGAGTGCGCCCAAGTTCTCCTCCCACAATTCAATAAGCAATGCTTCATACTGCTCTTCCCACTTGATAAACACTTTCTTGTGTATCGTTTGATTTTCTGCAATCAATTAAAAATTAAATAAGTAATTACTCAAATTAATTTGCAGAAAATTGAACTTACCTTTACAATATTTAAAATTATTTTTGTAGGTGTGTTTTTATTGCACTTGATGAAAAGCTGATTTACTCAAATTGGCACTGTTTAAACCAAGTATCGATTACAAATTTCATACTATCGACTATGTTAATGCTCTGTTCAGTGCTCTGTAATGGTAACTTCTAACATTCCTAGTTGGTCGGTTTCGAACCAACTGGGAATGCAGCCGACCAACGGGGAAAATTTGAATAAGATTCCCATTGTACAAATGGGAATCTAATACAAACTGATGCGGGATCTTCGAGTTCCAATTACATACTTGCATCTTGCTGTAGTGGAATCGGGGTATATGAGAATGAACTGCCGGGATCAGGATTGAAAATAATGAGACGCCGTGCTCGAAAAAGTAGGGTAGGGTCGAACTAAAAAGGGAGACACCGGTGATCCAGAGGTTTTGTTCGACAATGCTGGCTTAGCAGTGCACTCTCCCTTGCTCACTTCCAACTTGAATGCTCCCGGTATTTCCACCGAAGGCTAGCCTGTGCTTGCCCGAGTCGTACGTTTGCCTGAATCGCCTGCGTTAGCTCCATCCTTGTGCCGTTCGCCAATGCTATTATCGTCTTCACTGCTTGTCTGTTGGCTGAGGTTTCTGCGCCTGTGCCTGGCAACAATCAATGGTTCTCACTCCTCGGCGGCCACAATTCCAGAAAAACAGAATGCGAGTCTCACGACATTCCCTGGCAAAGTGTCCATTCGCTCCGCACTTGCGACAAGCATTGCGCGTGTCCACTGGTGGCTCGCTGCTGGTGGCTCCTGGTGTTCCTGGTTCCTTTCTTTCTGGTGATGCTCCTGTTGCAGGCGCTGCTGACCACTGTGTGTTTAGCTTGGGGCTCGTCCTGCCTGCTTCGTGCTTTGAAACGCCTGGACTTGTTAGCTGAGCCGGTCGCTCGGGACTCACCTTATGTCTGGCCTGTCGTTGCTGTTCTCGTTCCCGCGTGACCTTGAAGTTGACCCCCAGCTGTTTCAGCTGTTTGAAAGTTCCGAAATCCATGCGTCTCACGTACAACTGGTACTCCGGCAAGAGGTTTTCGTAGACCCGCTCCAGTTCCTGTACTTCTGAGTACCCAGAACGGTGCATCATTAGCCGAATGTCCACTAGGTACTGCTTGTAGCCCTCATTTTTCTTCTGGTTACGCATCCTTATCTCGTCCTCCAGCCTCTGGAAATACCGTGGGGGTAGGAAAAAGTCCAAGAATTCCCTACGGAACATGCTCCATGGCTCGCCCTGTAGGTGGCTTGTACGGAACCAGTCCTCGGCGGTACCTTTTAATAGTTCCGGTACCCCTTGTGCCAAGCTGCGGGTGTCGACTCGATGTGACACGGCTCTTTCCTCCAAGCGCTCGATGAACCGCAAAGGATCGGAAGCGCCGTCGAACGTAACTCACCAGCGTTGCATGCGTTCCACTCCCCTGGCTCCAGAGACATCGTGTCGACTTGGTAGTGTCGTTGTGCTACCCTTCTCGTGAGCGCGTGACAAGCGCTGCTGCTGACCAGGCACCTGAATGCACTGGTAAGCTTAGCGTGGTTTTCTCTGCATGCAATCCGTTCCCACTCACGGTAGGTGACAAGCTTCGGGATCGTAGTGGTGTGTCTGATTTGATGTCAGGATTTCACGACTCACAAAGGCAGACATGCGGCCTCGCATTTCCTCCACTAAGCCTTCACGTTCAAACCCGAACTTGTCAGCGAATGCTTCCAACTCGGCCTTGCGCCGACATGATATCCAAGCCACTCCGACCATGTTGTTGTTGCGTGTGTTAGACTTTGTTGTTCTTGGTGTCTTAGTTGTATACAAATTGATATCCTTGCTGTGATGTCTTGTATGTATACTGGCTGGTATCCTTGCTGTGGTATCCTTGCTGTGGTATCCTTGCTGTTGATAACCTTGTATGTGTACCGGCTGGTAACCTTGCTATGGTATCCTTGCTGTGGTATCCTTGCTGTTGATAACCTTGTATGAATACCATTTGGTATCCTTGCTGTTTATGTCCTTGTATGTAAACTGGTCTGTATCCTTGCAGTGGTATCCGTGCTGTTGATGTCCTTGTATGTATACCGGTTGGTATCCTTGCTTTGCCGAACTTATTTATTTTGTACGATGTGTGCAGCTTGCGAGCGCTGGGGGTACTGTGTCCTCTTGTCTCTTACTCGCGACTGAGGTTACTATTATTGTTTTTCGAGGAAAAAAAATTGCGTCGCTGCGCTATACTATGCTCACTTACGCAGCGCTCGTACAGTTCGCACCCATGTGACAGCGGCTGCAGCTGCATAGCGACGCGGCGTTTTATTCGTCGCCTTCCAAAAAAATATATACGCGTCCGCGTGGTCACTAGGGATGTGCTATCGCAATCGATAATATCGGAATATCGATTTTTTTTAAAATAATAATCTGAAAAATCAAGCGATATTTTGGTTTCGATAATATCGATGTAGTAATATTTTTTTGCATATATTGGTGGTTGTAAATTTCCTATGAATAAACGATATCAATGAAAGCGCAGCCAACTTTACTCTGATGCCATTGCGACGCAGTTAATTCAAACAAAGAGAAGCAAGAAAAAACTACATTGAGCTAAATAAATAATTACAAGTTGTAAGTGGTCACATGAGTGCCGTGTGGAAACATTTCGATAAAAATGATGATGGAAGGGCAACAAGGCATATAAAACAAGTGGAAATACCACAAACTTGGTTGCACACCTAAATTCTAAGCATGAGGCGGCTTACCAGGCTTTGCTGCAGTGCAAAACATATAAAAAGGTAAATAAACTAACTTTTGGCTTAGTTTACTTTATTTTAAATTTTTTGCATTTGCAGACTAAAGTTGATGATCTTGAAACATTAAAAATTTAAACATTTCTGCCATACTGTTGCTCCTCGCTACAAAACTCCAAGCCGCTCTATTAACAAAAGTACTGCACGCTGAAGGCAGTTATTATTGATAAACTCAAGGAAGTACAATCTATCGCACTTACCAGCGACATTGTAACACCGACAAATTCAACAAGAAGCTTTCTGCTGGTGAAAGCACATTTTGTCAACAATTTCTATGATTTGGAAAAAGTTTGCTTGACATCAGAATTGTTGTAGGAGGTGAGTTTATTAAATGGATGTTAAATTTTTTGTAACTACAATTTTTTTATTTTTAGTCAATCTGATCGTAAATGAAACTGTAGTCCGGGCCGATCAGATTGATTTAAAACACTAATTCTAAGCACAAGATATCTGGTGAGAATGTTTGCCAACCTTCGAACAAGTGCTATCAGGCCCTCCTAAACTTTTTATTCGCAATTTTCAAATTGTTTAAAATCACCTTCTTGATTCCTTCCTTTGCTTTAAACTGAAAAAGAATTAATTTGAAAAAATATGTGATTTTATTACAAGGGAAACTGAATTTTTCCTAATGTTAAAGTTTGTTTTTATTTGTTTAAGTTTTTTAAGTTTTTTTTTCGTTTTTAAACTGACATTATAATAAAAATTAAGAAAAATATATAAAATTTGCATTGCAAATTGTTTAATTTGCCCCAAAAAAATAACTAAAATAATTTTACGATACATCGCAACATCAATATTTCCCTGACGATAATATTGTTCGATATTTAATATATTTTTCGGATATCGAATTTATCGATAGCGATCTTTATTTAGGTTTTGGACATCCCTAGTGGTCACGCTATTCCAACACCCTTGTCGGACATTTTCTGCTGCCGCTATGCACGCACCCCTGCAGGACCACTACCACTGACTTCACTACTGAAATCACTACTCTTTTTCTTCGCTCCAGATTTTTACACTCTTTCGACGCCCATCCTTTCAAAAATCTATATAAAAATTATATGAGAATTTGCAATCCCAGAGTCCCTGCTCGGGCGCCACCTGTAAGGTAGGTTTTCTATGGCTGAGGAAACTCAGCCTCTCCAGGGCCACCATACAAAAAATTTGTATTGTGCCGGGATCAGGATTGAGAAGAAATGAGTAGGGTAGGGTCGAACTAAAAAGAGAGGCACCGGTGATCCGGTGGTTTTGTTCGACAATGCTGGCTTAGCAATGCACTTACCCTTGCTCACGTCCAACTTGAATGCTACCGGTATTACCAAAAGGCCGCAACAAGTTGGAGAGTTGGCAAACGCCGCCCTGGGAATATCGAAGGCTGACACGGCCGACATGTAGTCTGCAATATCCCACAGCGGTGGGTAACCACACTTTCTTGCTCTAGCACTTTGGGCATATTTTCCTTTATAAAACGAATGTAAAACAAAAGCAAAAACTGTCCGGCACTTTTCAAAACACTTCGCCTTTGTTTTTATTTGCTTACTGGGCAATTCTTGTTTCCTTCTAAGGCCCTGCCTACTAGACCAAACTAGGTTTTTGAGAGAGAGATGGAAATGGAGTGGGCAACACTCGCCTACCCAGGCTATGACTATGTATGTGTGTGTGTGTTGCTTCCTTGCGGTCGGGGATCCTCGTCCTGTGTTGCCTTGCCCTGGCTCCTAGCGGTGACGGTGTCTCTGCGTGCCTGGTTGTCCCTCGTGGTTCCCAGTACTCGCCTTGCCCTGGCTGTGATCGCGACTCTGCGTTGCCTTGTGTAAAACACAACACGACACGACTGTTCTTGCGCTCTGCTTTTTCGTGACTCGACTGCCCTCGAACTCTGCTTCGCGTCGTCGTCGAAAGGCCCATTTACTCTTGACTAAACTTCACTTAACTTAACGTAAGAGTCAGCTGATTCAATCTGCCTTATGGCTGTCAATGTTAGCGTTTACTCTCAACTTAACGTAACTTAACTTAATTCTGAACCTGCAGGTTGCAGATTCTTACGTTAATACCCCGATTCCACTACAGCAAGATGCAAGTATGTAATTGGTATTCGAAGATGCCGCATCTTTTTGTATTAGAATCCCATTTGTACAATGGGAATCTTATTCAAATGTTCCCCGTTGGTCGGCTGCATTCCCAGTTGGTTCGAAACCGACCAACTGGGAATGTTAGAAGTTAACATTACAGAGCACTGAACAGAGCTTTAACATAGCCGATAGTATGAAATTTGTAATCGATACTTGGTTTAAACAGTGCCAATTTGAGTAAAACAGCTTGTCATCAAGTGCCTGTCCAAACAAACTGGGATATTCGTTAAACCATGTTTGCATTTTGCGCAAAAATTAAGCAATAATTTTTACTTTTTTAGCTTCACTAATTTTATTTGTGTTCGAACTCATATTTGCTTCCAATTAAATATAAACGTATCATACACAAACAGCTGTCTGCTGTCTTTTTACAGACCCTGTTAAATCAAGATGCAACTATGCAATTGGATTTATAGTGGAATCACCTACATCTTTCACTCGCTGTTAATGAAAGATGCAGCCTAATGGAATCGGGGTATTAAACAACCAATGTTATAAGAATTACCTGACTCGGTGTAGATTACAGTTTCAGCAGGATCCAAAGCGGTTTTTTGATTCTGTTAATGCGAAGCGTAGGTCATCGACACTCCCAACGGAGGTATTCTTTGAGGAAACGAAGGCCAATTCTGAACAGGAGATTGCAAATATATTTGCCCAATTTTTTCAAACGACTTATAGCTCATGTCAATCTCAAGTCGGTTTGCCTTACCCTTATCAGGTTAATGGCTAGAATCGCATCTTTGGACTGAAAATCACTGAGAACTCATTTTTAAATAATCTACATGTTTTGAAACCTATATTTTCCCCAGGACCTGACGGAGTGCCAGGCTGTGTGCTTAGACACTGCGCTCTTGGTCTTTTAAAGCCGTTGCTTAAAATGTTTAACTTGTCCCTGGAGTTAGGCTCCTTTCCAAAAATTTGGAAAGAGTCATTTATTATTCCTCTCCATAAAAAAGGAAACAAATGTAATGTTCAAAATTACAGGGGTATCTCCAAGTTGTCTGCTATTCCTAAGATTTTTGAAAAATTAATAACCTGCCATCTTCAACACCTTTGTAAATCTATTATTTCACCGAATTTACTTCGTTTGTCATCAAGGGTTTTCAGGACAAATTGCAGACTGATGTTATTTATACTGATTTTAGTAAGGCTTTCGACTCTGTAGATCATCATCTCCTAATACATAAACTAGAACTCTTGGGCTTTTCAAATATTCTAGTTCTTTGGATTAAAGACCCTCAGAGGGTTTTATTTAAAGGGTCCGTTTCTAAGACGGTTCAGGTCACTTCAGGCGTTCCTCAGGGTAGTCATCTTGGTCCTTTATTATTTATTTTGTTATAAACGATCTTCCATCGGTTATAAAGTTCTCTCGGGTTTTGATGTACGCTGATGATGTAAAGTTATGCACGTCAGCTGCAACTCCCCTAGCTGCTCAACAGCTTCAAAGAGATTTAGACAACTTTCAAATGTGGTGTAAAGTAAATTTTTTAAATATTAATTACAGTAAATGTAAAATAATGTCATTTTTTAGATGTTTGCCCTTTTTTAATATTATTTTCTTGACAACAAACCACTAGACAGAATTGAATGGGTTGACGATTTGGGCATCGTTATGGACCCAAAGCTTAAGTTTGACAAGCATATTTCTTCAATTTCTAATCGAGCATCTGGTGTCTTGGGCTTCATTAAGCGCTGGTCGAAGGAGTTCAACGATCCCTACTTAACAAAAACTCTGTATACTTCTCTTTTACGACCGATTCTGGAATATGGATCTTGTATATGGTTTCCCAAATACGAAATTCATCAGAATAAAATAGAATCGGTACAAAAACAATTTCTGCTCTTCGCACTTAGAGGTCTTAGCTGGGACACTAACAATAATTTGCCATCTTATCGTAGTAGACTTTTACTAATAGATCTTTCTTCTCTTAATGATCGTAGAGTAATGCTAGCATTTTCCTTTTTTCACAAATTAATTAATGGTGTAATTGATTCTTCTGAATTAATTAACCAAATTAACTTTGCTGTTACTATTAGAAATACTAGAAATTTTGTACCTATAGCTCTTCAAACTTGTAATTCTAATTATGCTCTTCATAACCCTTTTCGTATTCTGTGTTCTATTTATAACGATCTTTCCCACTTAATACACAGTGCCACTCCTACTTGCTCTATAAAAAAGTTAGTTTTGTGTCATTTGTCTGCTTGTTTGCGATCATCGTAACCGCACGTTAAGCGGAGCGCCCCTAGGTCGGATGGGCGGGAGGTGGGTCGCTTTGTGCGTGGGTCCGCGCGTCAACAAGCCGGTGCTTGGTATCGTTGGGCCACTTGACTGTACTGTTCGTTAGTACATCTACGTCCAATAATTCCAGGCCAGGGTTCTATTAAACGTTATCCCGAGATTAACAGCCCTGTCAACAAAATATATAGATTTATTGTCTACTCTAAGTTTAGTTTGATTATCAGTATTCAGGTACTTTTTATACATAACTAAACACTTAGATTTTGACGGATTTATACTCAAACCATTTTCCATTGGGAGACCCTTGTAAAACGCACTGGTTTTCATATTCCACAATTTCTTGAACCATACTCTTTTATATCTTTATTCCACATTAAAAAAAACCTAGTACCACACCGCAACCAAGACAATTGTTAAAACCCCGCAGACCGAAGGTCAGCTTACCCCTGTTCCATCCTTATACTCCTCTTACGGCTCGTTGCTGTTTGGGTTTTGTGTTTCGTCGCACACGTTGTCGCTTGTCGCTGCTGCTGTTTTTTTCTTTGTTTCCGCACTTGATATTTCACACTTGCGTTTCTGAGCGCGGCCCGATCGTGACTAACTCGCCGGCGTTTTGCATTTTCGGCACGGGCTATCCTCTGCCACTGAGGCCTCTGCTCTGGCTTCGGCTGTAGCCGCTCTCTCTACGACCCTTCGCGGCTGCTGTTGTTCTTTTGCTGTTGCTTCGGCAGTTAGTAACCAGTGCGGCTGCATTTTCAGCGCCGGCTATCCTCTGTCGCTGAGGCCTCTGCTATCGCCGCTTTAAGCTACGACACTTCGCGGCTGCTGTTGTTGCTCTTTCTTTTGCTGTTGCTTCGGCCGTTAGCAACCAGTGCTGCTCATCGCTGTAAGTGCTGAACATTTCTGGTTCGTTAACCTGTACCCAGTTCCCCGTGTATTAAATATAAATATTCGTGTTTTTGTCAGCTTACTAAAATACCTTCATGGTTAATTAATTAAGTACAAATATTTACTACAAAGATAACAATGAAATTAAGTGTTGTGGAGGAATTAAATAGCTCCTTCACACCTTAGATAGAATGGTAGTATAGCAATTGGCCTGAACTCGTTGTTTAGTTTTGGAATGCCAGTTTTCAATGCTCTGGGAAAGTGGAGGATGTAATGGCAGTATTTATAACGTGTGTTATGTGACCAATTATGTGTGCAAAATTAGTTTTATGAATTTTGGGCTTGTGTTGTCTAAGCCTTTAGCGTTTGATTTAATTTTTAGCATTGCATGCAGGACATCACATTGGTTGACACATACAAATTCAAAACAATTGCTACAGTTGATTAACGGCACACAGTTTACGTACGGATTACTCACAGTTATTGGAAAATTTAAGTTAACAAATTTGTTGTTAAGTCCGTCCTGTATCGTTTCCATTTATCGTACGCCTCATCCCTCTTTTATATTGCACTTTTAATATCATTATTAAACCAGGACTTGAGAGTTGGTTTTGCAATTTTAGTTCTCAGTGGAATAAACTTATTAAAGAGATAATCAACGTTATGCTGCAGCAGGGTTATTTGGGTGTCAACGGATGGGAGGCGGTAAATGCCATCCCAGTCACAAATGCAGCATGCTTCAAATAGGGATTGTTGATCAATGTTTTTATACCCTTAACCCATAAAATGGGTAAATAAGGGTATAATGGTTTCGTGCAAAAGTATGTAACAGGCAGAAGGAAGCATCTCCGACCCCATAAAGTATATATATTCTTGATCAGCATCAACAGCCGAGACGATATAGCCATCTCCGTCTGTCCGTCTGTCTGTCTGTATGAACGCGTGGATCTCAGAAACTATAAGATCTAGAGACTTCAGATTTTGTATATAAGTTCTCCTATACCATGAGCAGAACAACTGTTCAATCATGAACATACATTATAATAAGATAAGACTTATAACATGCCTTGTGCGCTCTCAAGGGCCAACAGGCAGACGAACTGACAGTGCAAGGGACACATGTTGGTTATTCCAACTGAGAGTGCAGTACAGATAGGGACACATATTTGTTATCTTAAATAGCCATATGCACGCTGTACCTTACAAACACAGCGATAGGATAAGAATATTAATAGACCAACGCTGATTCTTACAAACACAGCAATAGATAAGTTGGAATTAAGGGATGATATATGCATGAGTCTGGGTATAAGAAGCCTGGCTCAGGAAAATAAAGATCAGTATAAAAAGTACAACACCACGAGTACTTACTTCTCAACAATTTGGTCCTTCGAGTAATGTGTGTGTGTATAGTGAAAAAATTTTTTTGGCTAACCATACCAAGCTGTGAGTCGAGGCACAGCACGATCAACCAGGCGATCAAACAAAAACACCTCCAACGGGTTTAGCCAAAAGAAAAATAAAAACATACAAATTCCACAATTTCTTGAACCATACTCTTTTATATCTTTATTCCACATTAAAAAAAACCTAGTACCACACCGCAACCAAGACAATTGTTAAAACCCCGCAGACCGAAGGTCAGCTTACCCCTGTTCCATCCTTATACTCCTCTTACGGCTCGTTGCTGTTTGGGTTTTGTGTTTCGTCGCACACGTTGTCGCTTGCCGCTGCTGCTGTTTTTTTCTTTGTTTCCGCACTTGATATTTCACACTTGCGTTTCTGAGCGCGGCCCGATCGTGACTAACTCGCCGGCGCTTTGCATTTTCGGCACGGGCTATCCTCTGCCACTGAGGTCTCTGCTCTGGCTTCGGCTGTAGCCGCTCTCTCTACGACCCTTCGCGGCTGCTGTTGTTCTTTTGCTGTTGCTTCGGCAGTTAGTAACCAGTGCGGCTGCATTTTCAGCGCCGGCTATCCTCTGTCGCTGAGGCCTCTGCTATCGCCGCTTTAAGCTACGACACTTCGCGGCTGCTGTTGTTGCTCTTTCTTTTGCTGTTGCTTCGGCGGTTAGCAACCAGTGCTGCTCATCGCTGTAAGTGCTGAACATTTCTGGTTCGTTAACCTGTACCCAGTTCCCCGTGTATTAAATATAAATATTCGTGTTTTTGTCAGCTTACTAAAATACCTTCATGGTTAATTAATTAAGTACAAATATTTACTACAAAGATAACAATGAAATTAAGTGTTGTGGAGGAATTAAATAGCTCCTTCACACCTTAGATAAGAATGGTAGTATAGCAATTGGCCTGAACTCGTTGTTTAGTTTTGGAATGCCAGTTTTCAATGCTCTGGGAAAGTGGAGGATGTAATGGCAGTATTTATAACGTGTGTTATGTGACCAATTATGTGTGCAAAATTAGTTTTATGAATTTTGGGCTTGTGTTGTCTAAGCCTTTAGCGTTTGATTTAATTTTTAGCATTGCATGCAGGACATCACATTGGTTGACACATACAAATTCAAAACAATTGCTACAGTTGATTAACGGCACACAGTTTACGTACGGATTACTCACAGTTATTGGAAAATTTAAGTTAACAAATTTGTTGTTAAGTCCGTCCTGTATCGTTTCCATTTATAGTACGCCTCATCCCTCTTTTATATTGCACTTTTAATATCATTATTAAACCAGGACTTGAGAGTTGGTTTTGCAATTTTAGTTCTCAGTGGAATAAACTTATTAAAGAGATAATCAACGTTATGCTGCAGCAGGGTTATTTGGGTGTCAACGGATGGGAGGCGGTAAATGCCATCCCAGTCACAAATGCAGCATGCTTCAAATAGGGATTGTTGATCAATGTTTTTATGCCCTTAACCCATAAAATGGGTAAATAAGGGTATAATGGTTTCGTGCAAAAGTATGTAACAGGCAGAAGGAAGCATCTCCGACCCCATAAAGTATATATATTCTTGATCAGCATCAACAGCCGAGACGATATAGCCATGTCCTTCTGTCCGTCTGTCTGTCTGTATGAACGCGTGGATCTCAGAAACTATAAGATCTAGAGACTTCAGATTTTGTATATAAGTTCTCCTATACCATGAGCAGAACAACTGTTCAATCATGAACATACATTATAATAAGATAAGACTTATAAAATGCCTTGTGCGCTCTCAAGGGCCAAAAGGCAGACGAACTGACAGTGCAAGGGACACATGTTGGTTATTCCAACTGAGAGTGCAGTACAGATAGGGACACATATTTGTTATCTTAAATAGCCATATGCACGCTGTACCTTACAAACACAGCGATAGGATAAGAATATTAATAGACCAACGCTGAGTCTTACAAACACAGCAATAGATAAGTTAGAATTAAGGGATGATATATGCATGAGTCTGGGTATAAGAAGCCTGGCTCAGGAAAATAAAGATCAGTATAAAAAGTACAACACCACGAGTACTTACTTCTCAACAATTTGGTCCTTCGAGTACTGTGCTACTTTACTCTGCAAAAAAATAAAGCGTTTCTGTGGCATTCAACAACAGAAGTGTTAATAGTGTGTGTGTATAGTGAAAAATTTTTTTTGGCTAACCATAACAAGCTGTGAGTCGAGGCACAGCACGATCAACCAGGCGATCAAACAAAAACACCTCCAACGGGTTTAGCCAAAAGAAAAATAAAAACATACAAAATGCTGTCAGCACAAACTCTGCAACTGTTGAAAAAGCAATCGGAGATATTTGAAGAAGTCCGGCGGGCAATAGAAAAAAAGGAAGCAGTATCAGCTGTTGATAATTTGGCAGCCGAATTCACTGCCAATCATGACATGCTGATGAAAATTGGAGTCGTCGATCATCAATATTTTACTGGAAAAATATATGATGTCACAATGGCAAACATCAGGACCTATAAAGAGTCCCTGATGAAGGTCGAAGCTGCCGACCAAGCCAAGATAAGCGACCAACAAAATGACGTGGAAATGCTACCTGGGACGTCCAAAGGAAAGCATATTCAAGAGAAATTTGAAATGTATTCTCAACGTTGCCCAAGCCCAATGGACGTATTGGTAGATCTTGTGGACAAAAGAGCACAGAAGGTAAGGCAGCACATTAATACAGTGAATGCCTGCCTAGAAATCAGCAACCAGGAAGATATAAATGATCTTAGGAACAAACTTAACTTCCTTTGGAACAAGGTGCAGTCAACACTTACAGAATTAGAGGAACGCTATGAAAAATTTGCATTTGACATCGACGAGATCGATGATCTTGAGTGCAGTGTAGACGTTCTTTTAAAAAAATTAAACAAAAGAATAAGTGACATGCACCGAATTAAAGAAGAAGTTCCAGAGCTACCAAAGTGGATCTTCCTCACTTCAATGGAAGTCCCAAAGAGTGGCCAACATTCTTCGAGCTGTTCTCCGAGGTAATTCACAACAGGAAAGACATCAGCGATACAAGGAAGCTGAACTATCTAAAAATCTTGCCTCAAAGGAGAAGCTAAAATGGTCGTCGGCCATTTATTAATAGGATCAGCAGCTAGCTACAATGCAGCGTGGGAGCTTATATGCAAGCGCTACGAAAATACGCGCAAAATATTTGCTAACTGCGTAAACCAGCTGCTGGACTTGGAACTGCTGAAGAACAATGATGAAGGCAGTATCCGCAAGTTCTTGGACACAGCTACTGAGTGCATCTACATCATTGAAGAAAAAGGTTAAATTTCTAGTGATGCTGATGTTTTATTCGCTCAAATTCTGCTGCGAAGATTTTCCACAGAAGTCCTACAACTTTACGAGCAACATGTAAATAAGGCTAGGGAAATTCAGTCCTTGTCCGATGTACTAGAGTTTATTGAGCAACTATATAACTCAATAGACTCAGTACAAAAACATGCCATTCAGTCAGAAGCCAAGAAAACGAACAACAAAAGATGCCGTTATTGCCAACTGGATGGTCATGAAATAACGAGATGCCAGAAGTTTAGAACCGAGCCAGTCAAAAAGCGCAAGGAATTTGTGACCAAAAGCTCGCTATGCTTCAAATGCTTGGGCACACATAGCATCAAAGATTGCAAAAAGGATTGGAAATGCAATCGATGCTCAAAAGCTCACAACAATTTGCTTCATGAGGATGCAAATAATAAAGAGACCGTCAGCAGCAATTGCCCTAAAGAAAGTAAAGGGCAAGACACGTTGCTGGCAACTGCGCTCATCCGGATAAAAAATAAGTCTGGAAACTATGAGCAGCTAAGAGCCCTGATCGATGGAGGCTCGCAAAAAACGCTCATCTCGGAAGAAGCCGCACAACAACTGAAACTTCGACGAACAAAAAGAAATGTTGAAGTTCAAGGAGTTTCACAAAACGTGGAAATATTAAAAAACAGCGTTTGCCTAATGATTAAACCCAGGTTTAAAAGCCAGTTTATTACAAAAACACAGGCGCTTGTGATGCCAAAACTACAAAGAGCTCTACCAAGCAAGAAAATTGACATGAATGTCTGTAAAGATTGGATGGGCTGCGAGCTAGCAGACCCACACTTCAATGAGCCCAGCCGAATTGATGTCATAATCGGCGTTGACTTACTTCCTATAATTATGTTAGGACAAGTAAAGAAAATCAATGAAACTCTGGGTCAAAAAACCGAACTTGGATGGATAGTTTCCGGAAACATAGCTAGATCGTCCAGCAATAAAGTGATCAGTGCAACAACGACCATTTGCCTGGACGATCTGGAACGCTTCTGGGAGCTTGAAAGCGACTCCAGCGACTCGGAAGACAACACTGTTTGTGAAAAGGTGTTCCAGGAAAAAACTACGCAGGATGAAAATGGACGGCTGGTAGTCTCAATACCATTCCGTAAAAACTTTGAGTTAGGCGACTCTCGGAAACAGGCAATGGCAAGACTACTTCAAATGGAAATGAAGTTCAAGAAGCACCCGCAAATATTCAATGAATACAAAAAGTTCATGAGGGAATATTTGAAACTGGGTCACATGGAACCGGTGAACACAATCGGCCAAGGCAAATATTATATGCCACACCAAGCAGTGATCAGGCCAAACAGTCTTACTACTAAACTAAGAGTAGTGTTTGACGCATCGGCAAAAACTTCCAACGGATTAAGTTTAAATGACGTGATGTTAGTTGGTCCCAAAATACAAAATGACTTATTTGATATACTAATCAAATGGCGACTATGGAAGTTCGTAATGACAGCTGACATTGAAAAGATGTACCGTCAAATTAAAGTCGCCAAAGACGATCAGGAATGTCAATATATCCTCTGGAGAGACGACCCAAAGTTGCCAATTAAGGAGTTCAAGCTAACTACGGTAACGTACGGGACTTCAGCTGCGCCATTTTTAGCAGTCCGCTGTCTACAAAAACTAGCAAATCAGCATTGCCAAGGCAACACCAAGCTGATGACGGCAATAAAGGAAGACTTTTACATGGATGATCTAATCACTGGTGGCGACTCAATTGACGACTGCATCAAAACACAAACTGATATTAGAAGCGTCATGGAAAAGGCTGGCATGCATTTGAGAAAATGGGTATCAAATGATGACAGAATCATCGCTGGAATTCAAGGAGGAGACTCAACCGAAAAAATTATAATAAACAATGACGAGTCGGTAAAACACCATCTCAAGCGGGTCATCGGCGATAACAGCTTCACATTTGAGGAGCTTACAACACTGCTCTGCCAAATTGAAGCAGTGTTAAACTCACGCCTGTTAGTCACCTTGGATAGTGACACATATGGGGATGACATTTTGACTCCAGGTCACTTTATTGTGGGAAGACCACTCATTGGAGCTCCAGAACATGTTGATGACAATCGGAAAATTGGGTCTTTTGACAGATGGAGACACATGCAGCGCATTAGAGGAGAATTCTGGAGGAAATGGAAGGAAGAATACTTGGCGTCACTGCAACAGCGAACAAAATGGCGACAAGGAAAGTCAAACCCCAAGGAAGGCCAACTTGTTTTATTAAAACAAGAAAACACGCACCCGGGTAGATGGCCCATGGGAAAAATAACTAAAACTACTAAAGGACAAGATGATAAAGTTCGAGTAGTAACAGTAAAAACAAACACGGGTGAAGTAAAAAGATCAATAAATAAGATCTGTTTACTACCAACTCAGGACAAAGATGAGCAAGTCGACAACTCCAAAAAGCGGATCAAAACAAGAGCAGCTAAAATAACTCCAGTTAAAGCAACGATTTTAAGCCTGCTAATGATCCTACAGATAGCAAGTGCTTCTACGATACCTGCCGCAAATACAAGCAAGTTGAGAATCCAGAACATGGATCAGCAAACAGCAATGCTGATGGACAATCTTGGAAAAGTGGAAGTCGTCTCGTCAAGCTGGCAATTGTTGTTTTACTACAACATGCAAGCATATTTCGAAGTCTTGAGACAAGCTGATGAGGTCATGAGGAAAACGGACGCCATTTGCGAGAAATTGGGTGAATTTAAAGAATACTGTACAACCGTGAGCCGCACCGTCAAGTTGAAAATAAACAATATACAGGAGAAAAATAAAATCATCACTCAAGCTTCGGAAAGGAAAAACATAGTGCCGCATAGTTAATTTTGGCTATGCCAAGACTATGATACCCTTCACACGTGGATTAATTTGTATTTTTATTTTTTTATTGCATGAAAATCTCGAAAGACTATAAGGCATTAAATTATTAATATTCGGTGTATCGAATTAACTATGTTAATTTTACGAATAGATATTCAGCTATTCTGTTAAACTCTTATATAGTCTGGTGGTAAGTATGCCAGACTCTCATCCGGTAGGTGCGGGTTCGAATCCCCGTGTAGTAATTTTGGTATTTTAGTTTTTTAGTCCAATTTTGTTTTTTTAATAGATTTTTTGTATTTATATGGTGGCTATATCGTAGAATGCTCCGATCGGGATGAAATTTCATAGTGAACAAACCCGACATGATCTAAGCAATCTGTGAAAGTTTCATCAAGATCGGTTCAGCAGTTTGGCCAGAAATCGTGTTGATATGGTAAATTTATATGGTGGCTATATCGTAGAATGCTCCGATCGGGATGAAATTCATAGTGAACAAACCCGACATGATCTAAGCAATCTGTGAAAGTTTCATCAAGATCGGTTCAGCAGTTTGGCCGGAAATCGTGTTGAAACAGACAGACAGACGGACAGACGGACGGACAGACGGAAATCAATTCCTGAGCTCGTCCTGATCATTTTGATATATAGTTTATGGGGTCTCCCATCATTCCTTAAAGGCGTTCCAGATTCATGACAAAGTCAATATACCCTGTGAAGGGTATAAAAAGGTTTAAAATGTTTTTCGACATTGGCACAGCTAACAGAATCAAAGAAAACATGCAAACCATAATCCAGAACGAGAAACGCCTTAATGAATATGTCAGCAACCAGACTTCGATTATCAACGCAACTTCAAACTTGGTACGCTCAACTACAGAAGATATAAATAAAAGTTTGAAGAAGTATCAAAGGAAATGAACAAGATGGCAAACACGATAAAAGAGAAATTTTTCGTGTACAAGGAATCCATAAAATTCTTTATGTTAATTACTCAAGTACGTAACTGGATTGATGAAACCGAAGATCTTCAATCAGCGGTCATTGCGCTTGTAACGGATGTTAACCAAGGAAGAGTTGTAAATTAGTGAATTATGCCGAGGTACAGATCTCAGTCTGGCCAAGGCTCGCGTTACAAGAAATTTATAAATTGCCGAAACGCGTTAGCTATCTTAGAGGCGAGTTTCAATGAACGATGTAACCCCGGGGTGCATGGCCGAAAAGATGAAAGGGGGGGGGGCGTCAGGGGTTGACGTACTCTTGCACAGTCTCCGCTGACTCCACCAATGCCGCTCCGTACGAATCGGGGCTCGATCCGCCGATTCGTAGGAATGCGGGGGAGGAAAGGGAAAACGCGTCGAAGGACAGGGATGTCAGGGTTTGACGTACATTCGTACAGTCTCCACCAACTCCGCTAATGTTGCTCCGCATAAATCGGGGCTTGATCCGCCGATTAGTAGGAATGCTGGGGAAAGAAAGAGGGAGAGCGTATCGCGAGTTGACGCCGTGCGCGTGCATATATATATGATCGCATATATATATGTGTGCGGCGATTCTCGCTCGTCTTACACAAAAAAACTAATATCACACGTTGAGTTTCGTTTCAGTTTTAGATTGCCTTTTTTATTCCCCCTTCATCGGGCTCACTTATACTTACTTATTCCTTTTAAACAATATACTGGGTTTTTGTTCTAATAATTCGTGCAGTGTCTCTTTCACTAAAAATTGTTTCATCCGTTTTCTTTCGCTTTGCGCAAAAACTTCTCAACCGTTCTCGGCAACTACGCGTCCGTCTGCTTGTCACGCTACTGGGCAACTAACTTGCCGGTCTCGCACTCGACTTGAGCTCGCCCTTTTGCCAATTGTGGATCACGACATTTGAGAGTGTGGGTCGCGAGAGCGCGCATGACCTACGTTCTCTTTCTGCTGATCTGGTCGCTCGGCCCTTCTGTTGACTGTCGTGGACTTCTATGTTATTCTTATCGTCTTAATTATGTTACGAATTAATGTTATACTTGTAGCTTATGTTTATTTATACAGTGAGTAATATTCTGTCTTCGTGACCCTTAACAGTAATTCTTTATATTATTAATACTATTAATATTAAGATGCGCAGCATTCGAATGTGGGGAGGCCCGTGGGCGGCCTACCTCACACCTCCCCCTTTCCTCGAGACTGTGACCTTCCCGTCGGGGTGTTTTGTCACGTTGTAGACTTGCTGTCCCGCTTATATACTCGCCCTCTCTCGTCTTCCTGGGCCTTTCCCGATGAGCCATCTTTCGACCTTCCATATTGCTGCTATCGGCAGCTCTTCGCCCGCCGGTAGTACCAGCCAAGTGTGTGGCGGCTGTGGATCCGGTGTTTCCGCTGTTTGTCGGGTTTCGGGCTTTATTTTCCCGCTATTGGCGTTTGCGGTGTTTGTTTCCGCGGCCTGTGGCTTTGCGCACTCTTCGGTTATTGTAACTCAGCCGGGTTTGCGGGGGTTTATTATGTAATGGTGTCCTCCCGCGGTTAACTTGAACCATCCGTGCTTGCCCCTCCTTCTTCGGCTTTCTAATTCCCGCGTGATGGCTGGTATCGCCTTAGCCGACAGGATGTTCTCATTTGGGAGAACTTCCCACTCGTCCGGGATTTCCCACCTGATTGCGGGGCACACATTTCGTGGGCGTGAATTATGGCTGCTGGACGGCGTGCTGTCTGTCTCGACTTGTGCGTCTAATCCCTCCTCCCATCCGCACACTCCTTCGAAAAGTTCCTCTGACCGGTCCGTGTCGCTCCGCAAAAATTAAACAAAAGAATAAGTGACATGCACCGAATTAAAGAAGAAGTTCCAGAGCTACCAAAAGTGGATCTTCCTCACTTCAATGGAAGTCCCAAAGAGTGGCCAACATTCTTCGAGCTGTTCTCCGAGGTAATTCACAACAGGAAAGACATCAGCGATACAAGGAAGCTGAACTATCTAAAATCTTGCCTCAAAGGAGAAGCTAAAATGGTCGTCGGCCATTTATTAATAGGATCAGCAGCTAGCTACAATGCAGAGTGGGAGCTTATATGCAAGCGCTACGAAAATACGCGCAAAATATTTGCTAACTGCGTAAACCAGCTGCTGGACTTGGAACTGCTGAAGAACAATGATGAAGGCAGTATCCGCAAGTTCTTGGACACAGCTACTGAGTGCATCTACATCATTGAAGAAAAAGGTTAAATTTCTAGTGATGCTGATGTTTTATTCGCTCAAATTCTGCTGCGAAGATTTTCCACAGAAGTCCTACAACTTTACGAGCAACATGTAAAGAAGGCTAGGGAAATTCAGTCCTTGTCCGATGTACTAGAGTTTATTGAGCAACTATATAACTCAATAGACTCAGTACAAAAACATGCCATTCAGTCAGAAGCCAAGAAAACGAACAACAAAAGATGCCGTTATTGCCAACTGGATGGTCATGAAATAACGAGATGCCAGAAGTTTAGAACCGAGCCAGTCAAAAAGCGCAAGGAATTTGTGACCAAAAGCTCGCTATGCTTCAAATGCTTGGGCACACATAGCATCAAAGATTGCAAAAAGGATTGGAAATGCAATCGATGCTCAAAAGCTCACAACAATTTGCTTCATGAGGATGCAAATAATAAAGAGACCGTCAGCAGCAATTGCCCTAAAGAAAGTAAAGGGCAAGACACGTTGCTGGCAACTGCGCTCATCCGGATAAAAAATAAGTCTGGAAACTATGAGCAGCTAAGAGCCCTGATCGATGGAGGCTCGCAAAAAACGCTCATCTCGGAAGAAGCCGCACAACAACTGAAACTTCGACGAACAAAAAGAAATGTTGAAGTTCAAGGAGTTTCACAAAACGTGGAAATATTAAAAAACAGCGTTTGCCTAATGATTAAACCCAGGTTTAAAAGCCAGTTTATTACAAAAACACAGGCGCTTGTGATGCCAAAACTACAAAGAGCTCTACCAAGCAAGAAAATTGACATGAATGTCTGTAAAGATTGGATGGGCTGCGAGCTAGCAGACCCACACTTCAATGAGCCCAGCCGAATTGATGTCATAATCGGCGTTGACTTACTTCCTATAATTATGTTAGGACAAGTAAAGAAAATCAATGAAACTCTGGGTCAAAAAACCGAACTTGGATGGATAGTTTCCGGAAACATAGCTAGATCGTCCAGCAATAAAGTGATCAGTGCAACAACGACCATTTGCCTGGACGATCTGGAACGCTTCTGGGAGCTTGAAAGCGACTCCAGCGACTCGGAAGACAACACTGTTTGTGAAAAGGTGTTCCAGGAAAAAACTACGCAGGATGAAAATGGACGGCTGGTAGTCTCAATACCATTCCGTAAAAACTTTGAGTTAGGCAACTCTCGGAAACAGGCAATGGCAAGACTACTTCAAATGGAAATGAAGTTCAAGAAGCACCCGCAAATATTCAATGAATACAAAAAGTTCATGAGGGAATATTTGAAACTGGGTCACATGGAACCGGTGAACACAATCGGCCAAGGCAAATATTATATGCCACACCAAGCAGTGATCAGGCCAAACAGTCTTACTACTAAACTAAGAGTAGTGTTTGACGCATCGGCAAAAACGTCCAACGGATTAAGTTTAAATGACGTGATGTTAGTTGGTCCCAAAATACACAATGACTTATTTGATATACTAATCAAATGGCGACTATGGAAGTTCGTAATGACAGCTGACATTGAAAAGATGTACCGTCAAATTAAAGTCGCCAAAGACGATCAGGAATGTCAATATATCCTCTGGAGAGACGACCCAAAGTTGCCAATTAAGGAGTTCAAGCTAACTACGGTAACGTACGGGACTTCAGCTGCGCCATTTTTAGCAGTCCGCTGTCTACAAAAACTAGCAAATCAGCATTGCCAAGGCAACACCAAGCTGATGACGGCAATAAAGGAAGACTTTTACATGGATGATCTAATCACTGGTGGCGACTCAATTGACGACTGCATCAAAACACAAACTGATATTAGAAGCGTCATGGAAAAGGCTGGCATGCATTTGAGAAAATGGGTATCAAATGATGACAGAATCATCGCTGGAATTCAAGGAGGAGACTCAACCGAAAAAATTATAATAAACAATGACGAGTCGGTAAAACACCATCTCAAGCGGGTCATCGGCGATAACAGCTTCACATTTGAGGAGCTTACAACACTGCTCTGCCAAATTGAAGCAGTGTTAAACTCACGCCCGTTAGTCACCTTGGATAGTGACACATATGGGGATGACATTTTGACTCCAGGTCACTTTATTGTGGGAAGACCACTCATTGGAGCTCCAGAACATGTTGATGACAATCGGAAAATTGGGTCTTTTGACAGATGGAGACACATGCAGCGCATTAGAGGAGAATTCTGGAGGAAATGGAAGGAAGAATACTTGGCGTCACTGCAACAGCGAACAAAATGGCGACAAGGAAAGTCAAACCCCAAGGAAGGCCAACTTGTTTTATTAAAACAAGAAAACACGCACCCGGGTAGATGGCCCATGGGAAAAATAACTAAAACTACTAAAGGACAAGATGATAAAGTTCGAGTAGTAACAGTAAAAACAAACACGGGTGAAGTAAAAAGATCAATAAATAAGATCTGTTTACTACCAACTCAGGACAAAGATGAGCAAGTCGACAACTCCAAAAAGCGGATCAAAACAAGAGCAGCTAAAATAACTCCAGTTAAAGCAACGATTTTAAGCCTGCTAATGATCCTACAGATAGCAAGTGCTTCTACGATACCTGCCGCAAATACAAGCAAGTTGAGAATCCTGAACATGGATCAGCAAACAGCAATGCTGATGGACAATCTTGGAAAAGTGGAAGTCGTCTCGTCAAGCTGGCAATTGTTGTTTTACTACAACATGCAAGCATATTTCGAAGTCTTGAGACAAGCTGATGAGGTCATGAGGAAAACGGACGCCATTTGCGAGAAATTGGGTGAATTTAAAGAATACTGTACAACCGTGAGCCGCACCGTCAAGTTGAAAATAAACAATATACAGGAGAAAAATAAAATCATCACTCAAGCTTCGGAAAGGAAAAACATAGTGCCGCATAGTTAATTTTGGCTATGCCAAGACTATGATACCCTTCACACGTGGATTAATTTGTATTTTTATTTTTTTATTGCATGAAAATCTCGAAAGACTATAAGGCATTAAATTATTAATATTCGGTGTATCGAATTAACTATGTTAATTTTACGAATAGATATTCAGCTATTCTGTTAAACTCTTATATAGTCTGGTGGTAAGTATGCCAGACTCTCATCCGGTAGGTGCGGGTTCGAATCCCCGTGTAGTAATTTTGGTATTTTAGTTTTTTAGTCCAATTTTGTTTTTTTAATAGATTTTTTGTATTTATATGGTGGCTATATCGTAGAATGCTCCGATCGGGATGAAATTTCATAGTGAACAAACCCGACATGATCTAAGCAATCTGTGAAAGTTTCATCAAGATCGGTTCAGCAGTTTGGCCAGAAATCGTGTTGATATGGTAAATTTATATGGTGGCTATATCGTAGAATGCTCCGATCGGGATGAAATTTCATAGTGAACAAACCCGACATGATCTAAGCAATCTGTGAAAGTTTCATCAAGATCGGTTCAGCAGTTTGGCCGGAAATCGTGTTGAAACAGACAGACAGACGGACAGACGGACGGACAGACGGAAATCAATTCCTGAGCTCGTCCTGATCATTTTGATATATAGTTTATGGGGTCTCCCATCATTCCTTAAAGGCGTTACAGATTCATGACAAAGTCAATATACCCTGTGAAGGGTATAAAAAGGTTTAAAATGTTTTTCGACATTGGCACAGCTAACAGAATCAAAGAAAACATGCAAACCATAATCCAGAACGAGAAACGCCTTAATGAATATGTCAGCAACCAGACTTCGATTATCAACGCAACTTCAAACTTGGTACGCTCAACTACAGAAGATATAAATAAAAGTTTGAAGAAGTATCAAAGGAAATGAACAAGATGGCAAACACGATAAAAGAGAACTTTTTCGTCTACAAGGAATCCATAAAATTCTTCATGTTAATTACTCAAGTACGTAACTGGATTGATGAAACCGAAGATCTTCAATCAGCGGTCATTGCGCTTGTAACGGATGTTAACCAAGGAAGAGTTGTAAATTAGTGAATTATGCCGAGGTACAGATCTCAGTCTGGCCAAGGCTCGCGTTACAAGAAATTTGTAAATTGCCGAAACGCGTTAGCTATCTTAGAGGCGAGTTTCAATGAACGATGTAACCCCGGGGTGCATGGCCGGAAAGATGAAAGGGGGGGGGGGGGGGGGGGGGGCGTCAGGGGTTGACGTACTCTTGCACAGTCTCCGCTGACTCCACCAATGCCGCTCCGTACGAATCGGGGCTCGATCCGCCGATTCGTAGGAATGCGGGGGAGGAAAGGGAAAACGCGTCGAAGGACAGGGATGTCAGGGTTTGACGTACATTCGTACAGTCTCCACCAACTCCGCTAATGTTGCTCCGCATAAATCGGGGCTTGATCCGCCGATTAGTAGGAATGCTGGGGAAAGAAAGAGGGAGAGCGTATCGCGAGTTGACGCCGTGCGCGTGCATATATATATGATCGCATATATATATGTGTGCGGCGATTCTCGCTCGTCTTACACAAAAAAACTAATATCACACGTTGAGTTTCGTTTCAGTTTTAGATTGCCTTTTTTATTCCCCCTTCATCGGGCTCACTTATACTTACTTATTCCTTTTAAACAATATACTGGGTTTTTGTTCTAATAATTCGTGCAGTGTCTCTTTCACTAAAAATTGTTTCATCCGTTTTCTTTCGCTTTGCGCAAAAACTTCTCAACCGTTCTCGGCAACTACGCGTCCGTCTGCTTGTCACGCTACTGGGCAACTAACTTGCCGGTCTCGCACTCGACTTGAGCTCGCCCTTTTGCCAATTGTGGATCACGACATTTGAGAGTGTGGGTCGCGAGAGCGCGTATGACCTACGTTCTCTTTCTGCTGATCTGGTCGCTCGGCCCTTCTGTTGACTGTCGTGGACTTCTATGTTATTCTTATCGTCTTAATTATGTTACGAATTAATGTTATACTTGTAGCTTATGTTTATTTATACAGTGAGTAATATTCTGTCTTCGTGACCCTTAACAGTAATTCTTTATATTATTAATACTATTAATATTAAGATGCGCAGCATTCGAATGTGGGGAGGCCCGTGGGCGGCCTACCTCACACTCCCCCTTTCCTCGAGACTGTGACCTTCCCGTCGGGGTGTTTTGTCACGTTGTAGACTTGCTGTCCCGCTTTTATACTCGCCCTCTCTCGTCTTCCTGGGCCTTTCCCGATGAGCCATCTTTCGACCTTCCATATTGCTGCTATCGGCAGCTCTTCGCCCGCCGGTAGTACCAGCCAAGTGTGTGGCGGCTGTGGATCCGGTGTTTCCGCTGTTTGTCGGGATTCGGGCTTTATTTTCCCGCTATTGGCGTTTGCGGTGTTTGTTTCCGCGGCCTGTGGCTTTGCGCACTCTTCGGTTATTGTAACTCAGCCGGGTTTGCGGGGGTTTATTATGTAATGCTGTCCTCCCGCGGTTAACTTGAACCATCCGTGCTTGCCCCTCCTTCTTCGGCTTTCTAATTCCCGCGTGATGGCTGGTATCGCCTTAGCCGACAGGATGTTCTCATTTGGGAGAACTTCCCACTCGTCCGGGAATTCCCACCTGATTGCGGGGCACACATTTCGTGGGCGTGAATTATGGCTGCTGGACGGCGTGCTGTCTGTCTCGACTTGTGCCTCTAATCCCTCCTCCCATCCGCACACTCCTTCGAAAAGTTCCTCTGACCGGTCCGTGTCGCTCCGCAAAAATTAAACAAAAGAATAAGTGACATGCACCGAATTAAAGAAGAAGTTCCAGAGCTACCAAAAGTGGATCTTCCTCACTTCAATGGAAGTCCCAAAGAGTGGCCAACATTCTTCGAGCTGTTCTCCGAGGTAATTCACAACAGGAAAGACATCAGCGATACAAGGAAGCTGAACTATCTAAAATCTTGCCTCAAAGGAGAAGCTAAAATGGTCGTCGGCCATTTATTAATAGGATCAGCAGCTAGCTACAATGCAGCGTGGGAGCTTATATGCAAGCGTTACGAAAATACGCGCAAAATATTTGCTAACTGCGTAAACCAGCTGCTGGACTTGGAACTGCTGAAGAACAATGATGAAGGCAGTATCCGCAAGTTCTTGGACACAGCTACTGAGTGCATCTACATCATTGAAGAAAAAGGTTAAATTTCTAGTGATGCTGATGTTTTATTCGCTCAAATTCTGCTGCGAAGATTTTCCACAGAAGTCCTACAACTTTACGAGCAACATGTAAAGAAGGCTAGGGAAATTCAGTCCTTGTCCTACTAGAGTTTATTGAGCAACTATATAACTCAATAGACTCAGTACAAAAACATGCCATTCAGTCAGAAGCCAAGAAAACGAACAACAAAAGATGCCGTTATTGCCAACTGGATGGTCATGAAATAACGAGATGCCAGAAGTTTAGAACCGAGCCAGTCAAAAAGCGCAAGGAATTTGTGACCAAAAGCTCGCTATGCTTCAAATGCTTGGGCACACATAGCATCATAGATTGCAAAAAGGATTGGAAATGCAATCGATGCTCAAAAGCTCACAACAATTTGCTTCATGAGGATGCAAATAATAAAGAGACCGTCAGCAGCAATTGCCCTAAAGAAAGTAAAGGGCAAGACACGTTGCTGGCAACTGCGCTCATCCGGATAAAAAATAAGTCTGGAAACTATGAGCAGCTAAGAGCCCTGATCGATGGAGGCTCGCAAAAAACGCTCATCTCGGAAGAAGCCGCACAACAACTGAAACTTCGACGAACAAAAAGAAATGTTGAAGTTCAAGGAGTTTCACAAAACGTGGAAATATTAAAAAACAGCGTTTGCCTAATGATTAAACCCAGGTTTAAAAGCCAGTTTATTACAAAAACACAGGCGCTTGTGATGCCAAAACTACAAAGAGCTCTACCAAGCAAGAAAATTGACATGAATGTCTGTAAAGATTGGATGGGCTGCGAGCTAGCAGACCCACACTTCAATGAGCCCAGCCGAATTGATGTCATAATCGGCGTTGACTTACTTCCTATAATTATGTTAGGACAAGTAAAGAAAATCAATGAAACTCTGGGTCAAAAAACCGAACTTGGATGGATAGTTTCCGGAAACATAGCTAGATCGTCCAGCAATAAAGTGATCAGTGCAACAACGACCATTTGCCTGGACGATCTGGAACGCTTCTGGGAGCTTGAAAGCGACTCCAGCGACTCGGAAGACAACACTGTTTGTGAAAAGGTGTTCCAGGAAAAAACTACGCAGGATGAAAATGGACGGCTGGTAGTCTCAATACCATTCCGTAAAAACTTTGAGTTAGGCAACTCTCGGAAACAGGCAATGGCAAGACTACTTCAAATGGAAATGAAGTTCAAGAAGCACCCGCAAATATTCAATGAATACAAAAAGTTCATGAGGGAATATTTGAAACTGGGTCACATGGAACCGGTGAACACAATCGGCCAAGGCAAATATTATATGCCACACCAAGCAGTGATCAGGCCAAACAGTCTTACTACTAAACTAAGAGTAGTGTTTGACGCATCGGCAAAAACTTCCAACGGATTAAGTTTAAATGACGTGATGTTAGTTGGTCCCAAAATACAAAATGACTTATTTGATATACTAATCAAATGGCGACTATGGAAGTTCGTAATGACAGCTGACATTGAAAAGATGTACCGTCAAATTAAAGTCGCCAAAGACGATCAGGAATGTCAATATATCCTCTGGAGAGACGACCCAAAGTTGCCAATTAAGGAGTTCAAGCTAACTACGGTAACGTACGGGACTTCAGCTGCGCCATTTTTAGCAGTCCGCTGTCTACAAAAACTAGCAAATCAGCAACACCAAGCTGATGACGGCAATAAAGGAAGACTTTTACATGGATGATCTAATCACTGGTGGCGACTCAATTGACGACTGCATCAAAACACAAACTGATATTAGAAGCGTCATGGAAAAGGCTGGCATGCATTTGAGAAAATGGGTATCAAATGATGACAGAATCATCGCTGGAATTCAAGGAGGAGACTCAACCGAAAAAATTATAATAAACAATGACGAGTCGGTAAAACACCATCTCAAGCGGGTCATCTGCGATAACAGCTTCACATTTGAGGAGCTTACAACACTGCTCTGCCAAATTGAAGCAGTGTTAAACTCACGCCCGTTAGTCACCTTGGATAGTGACACATATGGGGATGACATTTTGACTCCAGGTCACTTTATTGTGGGAAGACCACTCATTGGAGCTCCAGAACATGTTGATGACAATCGGAAAATTGGGTCTTTTGACAGATGGAGACACATGCAGCGCATTAGAGGAGAATTCTGGAGGAAATGGAAGGAAGAATACTTGGCGTCACTGCAACAGCGAACAAAATGGCGACAAGGAAAGTCAAACCCCAAGGAAGGCCAACTTGTTTTATTAAAACAAGAAAACACGCACCCGGGTAGATGGCCCATGGGAAAAATAACTAAAACTACTAAAGGACAAGATGATAAAGTTCGAGTAGTAACAGTAAAAACAAACACGGGTGAAGTAAAAAGATCAATAAATAAGATCTGTTTACTACCAACTCAGGACAAAGATGAGCAAGTCGACAACTCCAAAAAGCGGATCAAAACAAGAGCAGCTAAAATAACTCCAGTTAAAGCAACGATTTTAAGCCTGCTAATGATCCTACAGATAGCAAGTGCTTCTACGATACCTGCCGCAAATACAAGCAAGTTGAGAATCCAGAACATGGATCAGCAAACAGCAATGCTGATGGACAATCTTGGAAAAGTGGAAGTCGTCTCGTCAAGCTGGCAGTTGTTGTTTTACTACAACATGCAAGCATATTTCGAAGTCTTGAGACAAGCTGATGAGGTCATGAGGAAAACGGACGCCATTTGCGAGAAATTGGGTGAATTTAAAGAATACTGTACAACCGTGAGCCGCACCGTCAAGTTGAAAATAAACAATATACAGGAGAAAAATAAAATCATCACTCAAGCTTCGGAAAGGAAAAACATAGTGCCGCATAGTTAACTTTGGCTATGCCAAGACTATGATACCCTTCACACGTGGATTAATTTGTATTTTTATTTTTTTATTGCATGAAAATCTCGAAAGACTATAAGGCATTAAATTATTAATATTCGGTGTATCGAATTAACTATGTTAATTTTACGAATAGATATTCAGCTATTCTGTTAAACTCTTATATAGTCTGGTGGTAAGTATGCCAGACTCTCATCCGGTAGGTGCGGGTTCGAATCCCCGTGTAGTAATTTTGGTATTTTAGTTTTTTAGTCCAATTTTGTTTTTTTAATAGATTTTTTGTATTTATATGGTGGCTATATCGTAGAATGCTCCGATCGGGATGAAATTTCATAGTGAACAAACCCGACATGATCTAAGCAACCTGTGAAAGTTTCATCAAGATCGGTTCAGCAGTTTGGCCAGAAATCGTGTTGATATGGTAAATTTATATGGTGGCTATATCGTAGAATGCTCCGATCGGGATGAAATTTCATAGTGAACAAACCCGACATGATCCAAGCAATCTGTGAAAGTTTCATCAAGATCGGTTCAGCAGTTTGGCCGGAAATCGTGGTGATATGGTAAATTTATATGGTGGCTATATCGTAGAATGCTCCGATCGGGATGAAATTTCATAGTGAACAAACCCGACATGATCTAAGCAATCTGTGAAAGTTTCATCAAGATCGGTTCAGCAGTTTGGCCGGAAATCGTGTTGAAACAGACAGACAGACGGACAGACGGACGGACAGACGGAAATCAATTCCTGAGCTCGTCCTGATCATTTTGATATATAGTTTATGGGGTCTCCCATCATTCCTTAAAGGCGTTACAGATTCATGACAAAGTCAATATACCCTGTGAAGGGTATAAAAAGGTTTAAAATGTTTTTCGACATTGGCACAGCTAACAGAATCAAAGAAAACATGCAAACCATAATCCAGAACGAGAAACGCCTTAATGAATATGTCAGCAACCAGACTTCGATTATCAACGCAACTTCAAACTTGGTACGCTCAACTACAGAAGATATAAATAAAAGTTTGAAGAAGTATCAAAGGAAATGAACAAGATGGCAAACACGATAAAAGAGAACTTTTTCGTCTACAAGGAATCCATAAAATTCTTCATGTTAATTACTCAAGTACGTAACTGGATTGATGAAACCGAAGATCTTCAATCAGCGGTCATTGCGCTTGTAACGGATGTTAACCAAGGAAGCGTTGTAAATTAGTGAATTATGCCGAGGTACAGATCTCAGTCTGGCCAAGGCTCGCGTTACAAGAAATTTATAAATTGCCGAAACGCGTTAGCTATCTTAGAGGCGAGTTTCAATGAACGATGTAACCCCGGGGTGCATGGCCGAAAAGATGAAAGGGGGGGGGGGGGGGGGGGGGCGTCAGGGGTTGACGTACTCTTGCACAGTCTCCGCTGACTCCACCAATGCCGCTCCGTACGAATCGGGGCTCGATCCGCCGATTCGTAGGAATGCGGGGGAGGAAAGGGAAAACGCGTCGAAGGACAGGGATGTCAGGGTTTGACGTACATTCGTACAGTCTCCACCAACTCCGCTAATGTTGCTCCGCATAAATCGGGGCTTGATCCGCCGATTAGTAGGAATGCTGGGGAAAGAAAGAGGGAGAGCGTATCGCGAGTTGACGCCGTGCGCGTGCATATATATATGATCGCATATATATATGTGTGCGGCGATTCTCGCTCGTCTTACACAAAAAAACTAATATCACACGTTGAGTTTCGTTTCAGTTTTAGATTGCCTTTTTTATTCCCCCTTCATCGGGCTCACTTATACTTACTTATTCCTTTTAAACAATATACTGGGTTTTTGTTCTAATAATTCGTGCAGTGTCTCTTTCACTAAAAATTGTTTCATCCGTTTTCTTTCGCTTTGCGCAAAAACTTCTCAACCGTTCTCGGCAACTACGCGTCCGTCTGCTTGTCACGCTACTGGGCAACTAACTTGCCGGTCTCGCACTCGACTTGAGCTCGCCCTTTTGCCAATTGTGGATCACGACATTTGAGAGTGTGGGTCGCGAGAGCGCGCATGACCTACGTTCTCTTTCTGCTGATCTGGTCGCTCGGCCCTTCTGTTGACTGTCGTGGACTTCTATGTTATTCTTATCGTCTTAATTATGTTACGAATTAATGTTATACTTGTAGCTTATGTTTATTTATACAGTGAGTAATATTCTGTCTTCGTGACCCTTAACAGTAATTCTTTATATTATTAATACTATTAATATTAAGATGCGCAGCATTCGAATGTGGGGAGGCCCGTGGGCGGCCTACCTCACACCCCCCCTTTCCTCGAGACTGTGACCTTCCCGTCGGGGTGTTTTGTCACGTTGTAGACTTGCTGTCCCGCTTTTATACTCGCCCTCTCTCGTCTTCCTGGGCCTTTCCCGATGAGCCATCTTTCGACCTTCCATATTGCTGCTATCGGCAGCTCTTCGCCCGCCGGTAGTACCAGCCAAGTGTGTGGCGGCTGTGGATCCGGTGTTTCCGCTGTTTGTCGGGATTCGGGCTTTATTTTCCCGCTATTGGCGTTTGCGGTGTTTGTTTCCGCGGCCTGTGGCTTTGCGCACTCTTCGGTTATTGTAACTCAGCCGGGTTTGCGGGGGTTTATTATGTAATGCTGTCCTCCCGCGGTTAACTTGAACCATCCGTGCTTGCCCCTCCTTCTTCGGCTTTCTAATTCCCGCGTGATGGCTGGTATCGCCTTAGCCGACAGGATGTTCTCATTTGGGAGAACTTCCCACTCGTCCGGGAATTCCCACCTGATTGCGGGGCACACATTTCGTGGGCGTGAATTATGGCTGCTGGACGGCGTGCTGTCTGTCTCGACTTGTGCCTCTAATCCCTCCTCCCATCCGCACACTCCTTCGAAAAGTTCCTCTGACCGGTCCGTGTCGCTCCGCATGCGTTTCCCGTTGTTGGGCGTCGGGCTGTCTATTGTGCTGGGTGTCGCCAAGTTCTCGGTGTATGCGTTCCCGTCTTCGATCGCCTGGGGTCGCTCTGGTGATGCCGGCTCTTCTACGTATAAAGATGGGGCCTTTGCGTGTGGCGCCGTGATGATGACCGTTGTTGTTTTTGTCATCTTTAGGATGACCGCACCGTCAACCCTGTACGCAACTACCTCTTCGTTCTCGTACATCGTGTGTAAGAAGGTGGGAGGCGAGTTTTCTCTATTATTTTGTTGATATCTCGGGTGATTTCTGCGTGGATCTCGCGAACGCTGGTATGCGCTCGGGTCGTCGCCTTCGTTTTCGCTACCCTCTTCATCCTCCTCCGCACGGACGTTGTGTCCGTGGGCACCCGTTTTAGCTTCTCGCCGATCCGTGGTATCCGACTCCTCGTCGGTGACGTCTTCCACACGGGCGTCTTGCTCATGGGTTCTTGTGTCGTCGTCTGTCGTCGACTCCTCTCCGCTCTCCGCACGTGACTTTCGTCCGTGGGCACCCGTTTCGTCGACACGCTCGACTGTCGTGTCCGACTCTTCTCCGCTTTCCGCACGTGACTTTCGTCCGTGGGCACCCGTTTCGTCGACATGCTCGACTGTAGTGTCCGACTCTTCTCCTTCCTCGTCGTCATCCGTACGTGACTGTCGTCCGTAGGCACCCGTTTCGTCGACACGCTCGACTGTCGTGTCCGACTCTTCTCCGCTACTAATCGATATGATGTCGTCCATCTTTATCTGAAATGTTGATGAAATTGTTACAAATTTTATACATTTGGCAGGATTAGTTGTTAGTGACTTTTTTTTTTTGATATAGAGAAAAAAAAAATCGCGAAAGCGACGAGGAGGAAAAAAAACCCGCTACTGACGATTTTCGTAGTGCTTTTAGGTCGTTGAGTGGCTTTCGCCTGATTCCTTCTCTTGTTGTTGATTCGTTTCGAAGTCGTCGCTTTCTCGGTGGAAGGGTTTTAGTTGTGAGATGCTGGCAGTTTTCCTCTTGCGTTCTCCGACTTTTGCGAGACGTACAACGTTGGGTGACACGAATTTCTTAACGATGAAGGGTCCGTCGTATTTCGCGGCCAATTTCGCTGCGAATCCATCACTAGCTTTGGACAACTGGTGTGCTCTCAACAATACCAGCTCGTTGAGGACAGGGCGCCATTCCCTCCTCCTTAGGTTATAACTCCTACCCAGGTCTTTTGATGCTCGCTGCTGGTTACTTCGCGCTATGTCGAACACTTCCTTCAGCCTATTTGCTTTCTCCTCCGGCGTTTGCGGCGTATTTCCTGTGCCTGGTGTCTTTTCCTCATATAATGTGGCTGGCAGACGCGGTTCCCTTCCTTGCATCAAAAATGCTGGGGAGAATCCAGTCGAATCCGCAATGCTTGAGTTGACGGCTAGTGAGATTTCTGGAATTAACTGATCCCACGAACTTTGATTTCCAGAGATGTATTGGGCAATCATCGTCTTCACTGTCCTGTTAGTCCTCTCAGTCGGGTTTTCCTGCGGGCAGTACGGGGCGGTATGTTCCATCTCCACTCCCAGCGAACTCAAAAATTCTTTGAAATTCCGACTTGCGAACTGCACTCCGTTGTCGCAGACAAACTTTTTGGGTACCCCGAACCGGCATAAAATGCGCTCGCGAAAGGCCTTTTGCAACGTGGCCGCTGTCGCCCGTCTCAGGGGAACAAATTCTACCCACTTCGTAAACGCGTCGTGAAACACCAACAACATCGTGTTGCTTTGTTTTGATCGCGGTAGGGGGCCCACAAAATCCGCGCACAGAATAGCCATTGGTTCTGCCACCTGGCGGGTCAGCATGTATCCGGCTGGCTTCCTCTGCTCCGTCTTGAATTTCTGACATGTCTCGCAGCATTTGACGTATTTGGCTGCGTCCCGAAACATACCCGGCCAGTAGTAACGCTGCGATAGCCTCATTATCGTCCTGCCGTCGGTGCATCGTGGCATTCGTTTAACACTCTTTTCCTTTGTTCTTCGTCGACGCACAACTTCCATGGGATGTAGTCCTCATCGTCCGCGCGGTGGCCCAGATGTCGGTACAGCTGTCCATTCTCCTCGACGTAATCTGAATACTTAGCTGGTTCCTGAGCGATTTTGTCCCTCATTCCTTGAATCCACTTCCCTGGGGATTGTTGGAATACGACTTGCTGGAGTTTTTTTAAGGGATCTCGCGACAATGCATCCGCTACTACGTTGAGCCTTCCGTTCCTGTACCGTACATCGAATTGGTACTGCTGAAGCTCTACCGCCCAGCGTGCGATTCTTCCCGACGGGCTCTCTATTGAATCCAACCACTTTAATGCCATATGGTCCGTCACTACATCGAACAGATATCCTTCTAGATAGCATTTCAGCTTCCGAATCGACCAAACTATTGCCAAGCATTCCTTCTCGGTTGCCGAATAGTTTTCCTCGGTGGTCTCGATGGTCTGCGTCAACACTGCTCCTAGGCCGTAGTCGCTGGCATCCGTTTGCAACGTAAACTTCTCGGAAAAATCGGGACATGCGAGAACGGGAGCGGTCGTTAGACAGTGTTTTAAGCTGTCTAATGCCGTTTGCTGTTCCGCATTCCACGACCATCTCCTAGCCTTCTTTAGCAGGAGTTTCATCGGCTGTACCACCGTCGTGAAGTTGGGCACGAAGCGCCTGTACCAGGACGCCATCCCTAGGCAACGTCTGAGCTCCTTTAAGTTCGTCGGGGCCTTCAGATTCCTTATTGCTTCGACCTTCGATGGATCCGTCTGAATCCCTTCGGCGCTTACCAAGTGCCTTAGGTAGACCAACTTCCTGCGTAAGAACGAGCACTTTTTCCTGTTCAGCTTCAAGTTTGCTGCCCTCAGCCGGCGAAAGACTTCCTTTAAATTCTCTAAATGTTGTTCCTTCGTTGCGCTTATCACTATGATATCGTCCAGGTAGGCGAACGCGTGAGGCTCCATCTCTGGGCCAATTACCGTATCCAATGCTCTCTGGAAAGTTGCACCGGCCGAGTGCAGTCCGAATGGCATGACTCGCCATTGGAATAACCCTCGACCGGGCACCGTAAATGCCGTGCATTCTCGACTGTCCGCTGCCATGAGGATCTGCCAGTAACCGTGTTTCAGATCCAACGTTGAGATGTAACGAGCGTGCCTCAGTCTCTCCAGGATATGGTTGATCCGCGGCACCGGGTACGCGTCTGGTATTGACTGTGCGTTGAGCTGCCTGTAATCCACGCAAATCCTCCAATCGTTTGTCTTCTTTCGGACGAGAACGATAAGGCCACTGTGTGGGCTCCGTGATGGCTCTATGGCTCCTGCCGCTATCAGCTCGTCCACCTGCTGGTTTATCACGCGCTGCATTGCGGGGTTCTTGGGGTAATACCTCTGCTTTATAGGTTTATTATCCCTCAAGATGATCCGATGCTAGGCCATGTGCAACACGCCCTGCAGCCCCTCGAAGAGTTGCAATTCCGCTTTAAAAAATTCTTGCGCATCTGGCTCCAAATCCGTCGGCCATTCCGACTCCTCCGCGGCGTCGTCTTCCGACCGTGATTCTACCTTGGGGTCTCCTTCTTGGGGTTCCTTGACTCCTGTACTTCCCAACTGGCTCAGCTATGGCTCTTTGACGACTGTAACTGCGCCTCGGTCGCCCTCTCAATGCTTTGCAGGACTAATTTTGCCTGACCACACTGTATGGTCGTACCCATCTTGCATAGAAAGTCCATTCCCAGAATTAGATCATCTAACATGGATGGCATTACGAGCATGTCCATCAATATTTCTTCGCTAATTAGCCCCACCTTCGTCCGCAATAACTTATCTACGACTACCTTCGAACCGTCCGCTAAGTGTATGTTCGCGGTTATTGCCAACACTTCCCCCTTTGTCTCAATTTCTCTGAAAAATTTCTCACTCATGAAGCTTCTCGTGGCTCCGGTATCGACCGTCGCCCTCGCCATCCGATCGCCTATCCTCACCGCGGCGACTATGCGATTCTTTTCGACGCTGAGTGGGTATATCAATTCCGGGACTGACTCGCACCGGCGCCCATCCGATCCCGTTCCGGATGACGCGGCTGTCCGTTTCCCGTCCTTCTTCCACAACACGCCTCACTACTCACTCCCCGTGTGCCACATCTCCTGCAGAACAACACTTTCGGGTTCGCGCATTCCCTAGCGAAATGTCCCCCTTGTGCGCAGTTATAACACACGCGACTCACTTCTGTCGAGCTCATTTGTTCATGACCCACCATGTTGTTTAAAATTTCTTCACGCTCAGCGACTGGACAGCTACCCGGCTCGCTCCTCACCAGCGGTACTTGAGCCGGCGGGGTCCGAAAAGGATTCGGTTGCCTTGCGGGATCAATTACGCTTCCTAGTCTGCCCGGGTGTCCGAAACTCATGGCCTGGCCACGTGTCGCTTCCCCGTGACCCTGACCCGGTATATTCTCAAACTCCGCGGCTATCTGTGTTAATTGGGCTAGGCTCGTAAAATCTCTCCTACGAATATACAAGCGGTACTCCCATGCGAGGTTCTCGTACACCCTATTCAGCTCTTCTTCGGGACTATAATTGGCATGCCGCATTAGTCTTTTCAGGCTGACCAGATACTCTTTATAACCTTCCCCTACGCGTTGCCGCCGGGCCCTTATCTCGTCTTCTAGTTTGTCAAAATACTGGGGAGGCAGGAAGAAATCCAAAAAGTTTATCCTGAACACCCCCCAGGTTGCGTCTCTCAGGTCGCTCGTCGAAAACCAAACCGCCGCCATACCGGTGAATGCTTCACTCATTGCTCTGGGGATGCGATCTAGTTCTATCTCGTACGTCCTCGCACGCTCCTCCAGTGATTCTACAAACACGAGCGGATCACCATACCCATCGAATTTTATTCCCCATTTCCTAACCTGCTCAGGAATTAACACGTAATGGCGACTAGGGTTGACGAACGCGTTATCGGTGCTCATCCCGGGTCTACGGCTCACTTGCTCCGCCTGGGTACTATTCACAGGTGAGTTAACAGGCAGCCCTATTCGTGTGCCAGGGGATGGTTCTTTACTGCCCCGATGGAGCTAGACAATCGGATTCCGATTTCTGCTGTGACTGCGCCCCTTCAGCATGAATGCTGGGCGGGGCGGGCGATTCCGGCCTTCTGGCGGATTTACGCTCCCAATCCCTCAGCAAGTTCCATATTAACGGACTATGATTCCCCTCCTTAATCGACGTACATACCCGCTTCCTTAACTCTTCTACCTTTCCGACTCTGTCGAGGCCGAGTTCTTGTGTGATGTCCTCCAATTGCTCTTTTCGGCAATAGTACACCCAGCGGGTGCCCACCCCTGGGTTGCCGCTCTCCTGTGTTCCGGTATCGTTAGTGTCATCCATTGTTGCTGCTTGTAGTTCCTCTGGTAATTGGCGTTATTTTATTTTGTTTTATATATATATTATCTCTTTTATTTCCTTATATTTTTATTATTTATTTAATTATTATTAAATTTTTATTTTATTATTATTTATTTATTATTAAATTTTTATTTTATTATTATTTAATTATTATTAAATTTTTATTTTATTTTTATTTATTGTTTCTTAATCGTACTCGTCCCACTGTTCGTTCATCACTTTTCGTGTGCACTTGTCCCACTGTACACTACCGATCACCACGCCCAAAACCAATTTCGCTTTGGTTCTGCGGCGCGTGCTGTACTTTTCACTATTTGTCGCATACGCCGACGACCCGCCTTGCACGTGCGCACTTCCCGTTCCTTTTATCAGCTCGCCCGTTTCTACCGACACTTTCGTTGCACCGCGACAACTCGAATCGTGCGCTCGCCTGGCCAGATCCCGTTTTCTTAATCGTGGTATTTGCTTCTACCGTCACTTTCGTTGCGCCGCGACAGCTCGAATTGTGCGCTCAGCTTAACTCGATCCCGTTCCAAAAACTAAAACGTCGCGACACTTGCTTATTTTCGTGAGCGACAAATGACCATCTGGCGTGCGTTTTTTTTTTCTCTGGCACCGTTACCTTTTCGTCGATTTCGATGCGCGTGTTCAGAACAGGGTATGATGGGGTATATCGGTTTTTTTTTTTTTGCGAAACTTTAAACTTTGATTATATGTTCGGGGCATTATTACCGATTTATATTACCTCTCTTTAGCTAACATTGTCCCTGCTCGGGCGCCACTTGTAAAGTAGTGAATTATGCCGAGGTACAGATCTCAATCTGGCCAAGGCTCGCGTTACAAGAAATTTATAAATTGCCGAAACGCGTTAGCTATCTTAGAGGCGAGTTTCAATGAACGATGTAACCCCGGGGTGCATGGCCGAAAAGATGAAAGGGGGGGGGGGGGGGGGCGTCAGGGGTAGACGTACTCTTGCACAGTCTCCGCTGACTCCACCAATGCCGCTCCGTACGAATCGGGGCTCGATCCGCCGATTCGTAGGAATGCGGGGGAGGAAAGGGAAAACGCGTCGAAGGACAGGGATGTCAGGGTTTGACGTACATTCGTACAGTCTCCACCAACTCCGCTAATGTTGCTCCGCATAAATCGGGGCTTGATCCGCCGATTAGTAGGAATGCTGGGGAAAGAAAGAGGGAGAGCGTATCGCGAGTTGACGCCGTGCGCGTGCATATATATATATGATCGCATATATATATGTGTGCGGCGATTCTCGCTCGTCTTACACAAAAAAACTAATATCACACGTTGAGTTTCGTTTCAGTTTTATATTGCCTTTTTTATTCCCCCTTCATCGGGCTCACTTATACTTACTTATTCCTTTTAAACAATATACTGGGTTTTTGTTCTAATAATTCGTACAGTGTCTCTTTCACTAAAAATTGTTTCATCCGTTTTCTTTCGCTTTGCGCAAAAACTTCTCAACCGTTCTCGGCAACTACGCGTCCGTCTGCTTGTCACGCTACTGGGCAACTAACTTGCCGGTCTCGCGCTCGACTTGAGCTCGCCCTTTTGCCAATTGTGGATCGCGACATTTGAGAGTGTGGGTCGCGAGAGCGCGCATGACCTACGTTCTCTTTCTGCTGATCTGGTCGCTCGGCCCTTCTGTTGACTGTCGTGGACTTCTATGTTATTCTTATCGTCTTAATTATGTTACGAATTAATGTTATACTTGTAGCTTATGTTTATTTATACAGTGAGTAATATTCTGTCTTCGTGACCCTTAACAGTAATTCTTTATATTATTAATACTATTAATATTAAGATGCGCAGCATTCGAATGTGGGGAGGCCCGTGGGCGGCCTACCTCACAGAGTTCATCCCTCGCTTGTTGAACCAAATAAAATGTTAGCCGAGCTCAATGAAATTCAAAAAAGGTTGCAAAGAAATCAACTTCTTCCCGGCGGCAATTCCCCACATCGATTACAATTAGTATACAAACTAATGAAGGCACAAACCATATTTAAGGACAACATGCTAATCATCGATGCAAGGATGCCCATATACATAAATCAACATGCCAGCCTCTTCAAAACAATTCCAATACCGCTGGAACTCAATGGAAGAAGGGTAATTCCTAAAATTAAAACGGATTTTCTTATCTTCAATAACGACATAAATGCATACCACTCAATGAACGAAGCTGAAGTAAATCGTTGTCGCCATGAAGACGAGAACACTTGGCTATGCGAGGGAATTTGGGCCTGGAAAGATGCCGACGATCAGAGCTGTGAAATATCACCCATCAAGCCAAGCAACAAGCAGCCATGCAACATGGTCGAGTACGAGGAGGATACCTTCTTACAAAAGCTGAATGGAAAAAATCGGTGGTTGTTTAAAATATTCGAAAAGACGTCAGCTCACATAATATGCGGAAACTACCAGGAGATGACCCTATTGCCTAACCAAGGCATAATAGAGCTATACGCTGGATGTACAGCCAGGATAGGTAAAATCACCATCATAACACCGCAGGAAGTCACATCAACAGATACAGCAAGGTACTCTCCACTCTTCCTAAAAGTACTCAACCACAACAGCACATGGGTGCCGACACCACTCCACCACATTGTAGTAAATAACCCAGTGGAACTACAGCGACTACTGCAAAACATAAAGGATCTACACAGGCAAAAAGTGCACATTGAGGATCTGGCATTTCACACCATGAATGGTCATATTTCCTTAGCATTAACAATAATAATAATAGTTGTAATTTTCATTTATGTAAAGAAAAAGCAAAACCAGAGGCAGCAGTTGCTAGCTGTCACATTTGCTGCCCCCCCGCAGAATGTTCAATCATGAACATACATTATAATAAGATAAGACTTATAACATGCCTTGTGCGCTCTCAAGGGCCAACAGGCAGACGAACTGACAGTGCAAGGGACACATGTTGGTTATTCCAACTGAGAGTGCAGTACAGATAGGGACACATATTTGTTATCTTAAATAGCCATATGCACGCTGTACCTTACAAACACAGCGATAGGATAAGAATATTAATAGACCAACGCTGAGTCTTACAAACACAGCAATAGATAAGTTAGAATTAAGGGATGATATATGCATGAGTCTGGGTATAAGAAGCCTGGCTCAGGAAAATAAAGATCAGTATAAAAAGTACAACACCACGAGTACTTACTTCTCAACAAGAAGTTTGCTTCAAATTATCGATAACTATAAGGCTAGAGTAGTCAATATTCTTGTGTGGTCTATAAATACAACCAACAAGAAGTTTTTTATCACAGATTGAATTAATAATGTTAATAAATATATACTCTATTGGACTGTCAACTGGCTGTTTACATACAACTTAACATTTTAGTCTATTTGTGGCAAATATTGCAACTCCCCCTGCGTGTCAGACACGATCAGAACGATACAAGTTGCAACCAGGACAGACAATAGACGAGTTCTCCAATTCAGGGATAAACTACGTTTCTAAAACACACACAGTATCAACATTTGAATTTACAAACATATAGCTTAACTCCTCCATCTTATTACATAGACTCTGACCATTTAAGTGACATATTTTAAGACCAGATTTATGTTTATTTAAAATCCTTATCATTGCTTGGCTGTTCGATCTAAATAAATTAATATAAGGAGACATTTAAATTGATAATAAAATCCTACCAATAGCACACCTAAACTGCGTTGATATAAAGAAAGCATCGAAGAGTACATATAAATATTAAAAGCTAAAATTAAGAGATAATAATTACATCTATCATTTGAGAGAGCAGACTTACAAACAACAACCACAAAGTAAAAACTAGGCACGAAAAAGATCCGCTGCTGACGTCGAGCTTTCTGCACACAGTTGAGATAGCTGTTGTGCACTCTCAATGCAGATTGCTTCTCCTCTCTCCGTAAGTTTAACATGGACAAGAGTGCGACGGCAAAAAACAACAGTTAGTTGTTTTTGTTTTTTCATTCTTATCGCTTGTTTGAAGATGTTGTAATTTACTTTACTAAGTTGTTCATTTATGTAAATTGGGACTGAGCCGCGTGTCTCAATCCCGATCAGTTGTAGGTTAAGCTGCTGCTTATTCGAGCGCCTAAACTGACCTGCCGCGCTTAGTGTATTGATTTTATCATGTATAGTGTCGAACCGCATTAATATAGTGGGGTCAGCAACCGTCGTGGTAGATTGCCTGACCCTAAAAATGTCACGAAGTCGCGGCGCCGGTGCAACACCAAGTGAAAAACGCAGTGTATTAAACATTGTCCGCAGCTGTTCACCCTCTACCACTGGCACGCCATGTAGCCTAAGCTCAGTGGCTGCACTTGCGTTGGCCTGGGCGTTGAGCTTGGCCTCCAAGGTGGCCAACTTTGCTTAAAGCAGCTGCGAGTCGGCAGCATCTTTCCCCAGTTTTAGGACACGTTGCGTTAGGCCCTGCAAATCCGCACTCATGCTGTCCAGCCAGGCATTAAGCGCAGCTAGAATGCGTTCCTCGCCTTCGAGTACCTTCGCCGCGATCACGCCTGCTTGCTCATCAAAACGTTGATTTATGAGCCTTTGGATTGCGGCCCCATCAATGGGCTTGCTGGTTTTAATCTCGCCGGCTGAATTCTCGCGTTGTCGCTTTGTGATGGGTCCCATGCTGATACGTTTTATTTGTTCGACGGTGTAATTGAGTGTTTTTCATTGCTCCCGCGCAAACAATTTATATGCGATAATATTTTATTTATGCACTTTAGCTTCTATGTGTAATTTTTTTATTTTTATTTTTAATTGCTTATTAGCATAAGCAAAACTGGCGTTTAACAGTCCTGTTTTATGGATAATAAGACTTTAAATAATAAACAGAAACTCGGAGCTTGTAAAAACACGACTGCCATGAGACTGCGACTGATTGAAGCTGTCGAAAATTAAATTGAAGATGTGATTCTAGTTTTTAGTGCATAGAAGTTGTATTTAATTATAGGGTTCGTGTTTAGGCGAGGAGTTCTTCCTTTAAGGGAGGGTAATGGAAATTGTAGTTCGATCAGTTTTATGTCTGACTCTATTGTTTTTACTTTCGGACTAGTTATGCTAGTCTTGAATTTTGCTTTTTTTCATATTTTGGTTTTTCTGTGTCGGCAAACGACATCGACAAATGCATTACTGAATACTCTTTTGAAATTTGTGTGCATCGCTGCTTAATTGCGATGGCATAATTTGTGTCTAGTGTCATAGGAATAAACAAGTAAGAAGGCTCTAGTCGGGAGAGCCCGACTAGAAGATACCCTGAACCCAGTTGCAATAAATATGTAAATTAAATTTATAATTGACTTTGGTATACTGACTTAACTTCAATCGATAAAATTAGATATCTCCGGTGTTTCTTAATCGATTTGGACGAATTTTTCAGAAAAGTTCTATCGTTGCCCATTATTTCAACCCTCATTTTTAGATTTTCCAAATTCGATATTTTATTGTTATCGATATTATGTGTATATCGGAAACCAGAATAGTTATCGATAATTTGAAGCAAACTTGTTCTGTGTCTATCGAAAACCAGAATAGTTATCGATAATTTGAAGCAAACTTGTTCTGCTTATGGTATAGGAGAACTTATATACAAAATCTGAAGTCTCTAGCTCTTGTAGTCTCTGAGATCCACGCGTTCATACAGACAGACAGACGGACAGACGGACATGGCTTTATCATCTCGGCATTTGATGCTGATCAAGAATATATATACTTTATGGGGTCGGAGATGCTTCCTTCTGCCTGTTACATACTTTTGCACAAAACCATTATACCCTTATTTACCCATTTTATGGGTTAAGGGTATAAAAAAGGAAAGAGTATGAATGACCATTAATTGCTAAAATGCAATTTGACTGTTTGTGTAGAAGAACCAACATTACATATATTTGCACTGTGGTCGGCAAAATTGATCAAATTTCGTCGACATAATACACTTGGCTCCCAAATAATAATATAATTTAAACAATGACCCTAGAGGCATTGGAGAAAAGGTTCGATCCGACAACCTCTCATCTTGTTGGTTAATTTTTGAGCCCTCCTTATAAAGAGATGAAATTCCTCTCAGAGGACAAAAAATCTGATGTGTTAGCCACGGTAAGAGCAATTACAAAGAAACGAAACGTGTAAAAAATTTTATTTATGGCCTACTGGAGTCAGGCCTATAGCAAGTTAACAGGGTGCATAACTGTAGTGGTAGAATGTTAGACTTGATATTTGTTTCGGACTCAGATTGCAGTAATGTTAGTAGAGTACCCCCTTTTGTGCTTCCAGAAGATACCTACCATCCAAACTAAGAACTATCCATCGAAATTCTTCTTCTATTGAAAAAAAATTACGTGATATTTGTTAAAAACCCCCCACCACCCTTGGTGAGATTTGGTTTTTTTTCCTCTGGTATTCCCCAGGGGAGTCATTTTGGACCTTTGCTATTTAGTCTTCCAGCTGTAATAACTAACTCTCATGTTACCTTCGGTAACGAGTATATTGGTTTTGTGCAATGTCCGTCATGGTGTCTTTCCGTCTGTCCGTCCGTATGGTTGCAAGTTTTTTCCACACCCTTCACGCTAGAAACTTGAAACTTTCCAATGCACTTTATCTATGGAATAGTATATTAAAGTGTATAGATGGGCGTTCTACAATAACTGGGGGGCTGGCAAATCGATTCATTCGATAACTCAAAACCGATAAGTCCACATATTTCGCACATCTTAACAGCTAGAACTACCAAATTTGGTGAGAAGATACCTACTAGCAACCCCCAAAAAACTGTATCAAAAATTTTGGAGCTTAGGAACTTAGTGCCAAGATAGGTAATGATGACCCCCCAAAAAACTACATCACAAGTTAAGATGCCACGCCCACCAATACTGCCCTAGCCGCCCCCATTCGCCCCAACGCACAGTGGGGCCTTTTCTCGGATAGCTTATCAAAAATCATTTTTTTCATGAACGCGTTTGGCAAAAGTGAAATATGTAATCGATAGAGAATACTTCAAAGATTATGGATCCAAAAGATTTTTTAAATCGGTTAATAATTATGGGTGGTAGAGCTCCTCAAAGTTGAGAAATTTTACGTGAGTACGAAAAAATGACAATTTTTACAGAAATTTACCACTTTCGAACTGAATATTGGGCGACGTACACAACCGATCTTCGATCTTTTTTCTTTATCTGAAAAGTATGTTCAATCTCAGTGTTTTTCTGTATACAGTTTAAATATAGCTGAAATACTTATTAAATTAGAATCGTTTAAAAAATACACTAAATTTTGGCTTTTTTTGAACTTTCGTGGACTATAACAAAAAGTATCTCTCAGAGTCACGGTGGGACCACATGCATTTGAAAGCTATAATATATACCTTTCATATGTATATAGTCACAATCTGCGAAAATCTGCATTTTGGAAACGCGAGCCAAAAAACTAGGGATACCTCGAGTTAAAAACACGCGGCAGGTATAAGGAAGAAGAAGAGCGCATACAAATTTGGCTGTAGCGTGTGTGCTGTTTATTGACAACATTTCTAAATGTTGTATTATAAGTACTACCTGTCTATATATATCCCTTCTAATCCTTTTTTCCTTCCTATCCTTTCTAATTACCTGAATGGAAAGTTGCGGTACTACAGGTTATTTTTTTTTTAATTTCTGTATTTCCCCGTTTACCTATTTTTAATGTAAATCAATACCTGAGGTATATATTGTTTTTTACCTAGCTAATTGGAAAAGGGTTATACCAATTTTGCTTGCTTACCTAGCTAACTCAAAAATATGGTATAAAGTGCAAAATATGTCACTTGATGGCAACAGTTATTTCATAACTTCATAAGAGGAAACACTTGTTGTTTATTGCTGCGAACAATAAGAAATTTTCAGATTGAATAGTATTTTTCAATATAATTCACGAAATTTTGATAAATAAGCGCAATAATGGATTTAACAAATTCAAAGATTTTTGAACTTTTTCGTGCTTCTGAAAATATTAACGATTTTCAAGTGGCATTGCTTAAAGAGATTGGCGTACTCGAAAACGCTAGTTGTTTAGTAGTAGTTTACAGATGCGATCGCACTTCCCGCAAGGGGGGTGGTGTTCTCATTGCTGTTGACTCCTGTATTTCCTCTGAACAGATTCTTTCTCAGCATCTTCCGGACAAAGAGTTTTTATGTGTTAAAATATTACTAAACGGCCGTTCACTTTATGTTACTTGCTCTTATATTCCTCCTCAATCTGATATTAACATTTACTCATCCCATCTGAGTGCCCTGCAACTTGTTTCGTAATTTGTGACAGATATGGATAATCTGATAGTGGTTGGTGATTTTAATCTGCCACATGTTGTATGGTCTGTGAATGACACATCTTCGGCGGTGTTACCAGTCACTTCTGATGATTTTATTGATGGCCTACTGGAGTTAGGCCTATCGCAAGTTAACAGAGTGCATAACTGTAGTGGTATAATGTTGGACTTAATATTTGTTTTTTACTCAGATTGCAGTAATGCTAGTAGAATACCACCTCTAGTGCTTCCGGAAGAGAGCTACCATCCAACCTTAGAACTATCCATCGAAATTCTTAACCCTAGTTCAGTATCTAATAATATTTTGAAAACCCGTTGCTTTCGTAAAATTAACTTTACTAAATTAAATTATCTTCTTCAACATACTAATTGGTCGCGCCTTTATTCTTGTACTGTTACAGAAACTGCCATTGCCATATTTTTTAGGACCTTGAATTCGCTTTTGGATATTTGTGTTCCCCTCACTTGTTCTTCAAGTGACAATAAACCACCTTGGTTTACGAGGGAACTATCGAAATTGAAAAACGCGAAGACAAGATTTGTAAAAAATTACTTATATGTACTTTAGATTTATTTTCGTATTTAGTAGCAAAATTTAGTTTTATTTTTTAAAACTTATCTTGTTATAATAATTATCTAAACAGTTTTATAAATTTGTTAACTCTAAACGTAAGACTTCTTGCTTGCCATCCTCAGTATACCTAGATGATACAAAAAAAAGCAAGTTCTGATCAGGCAGTAGCCGATCTATTGAGCATTGTATTGCTGAGTATTTTCAATCAGTATACTCATCGAATATGTATAGTAGTAGTAATTCCTATCCTTTTCAAGTTCAAACGTCAAACTGCATATATGTCCCTGACGCTCCTGAGTGAATTTAACTCTATTGAACCTGGCTACTTGCCTGGTCCTGATGGAGTGCCATGTTGTATTCCTAGATACTGCGCGGATTCTCTTTGTGCGCCATTAAATAAATTATTTAACTTGTCTGTTGATTCAACCGTGTTCCCTGATATATGGAAGGAATCCTTTATAATTCCATTCCATAAAAATTCTTCAAAATCAAACGTAAAAAATAATAGAGGCATATCCAAGTTGTCTGCCATACCAAAAGTCTTTGAAAAAATTATATGTTCTCAACTGCAACACGGATGTAGTTCTATTATATCGCCTTATCAACATGGTTTTGTTAGGCGTAGATCTACTACCACTAACCTTCTTGAATTCACTTCGCTTGTTATCAAAGGGTTTTCTGGAAAAAATGCAAACTGAAGTTGTTTACACCGATTTTAGTAAGGCATTTGATTCTGTTAGTCATTCTCTGTTGCTTCAAAATTAAATACTATTGGATTTCCATAAAAATTTTATTGTGGCTTTCGGAGTACTGTGTGGCCGAACACAAAAAGTTGTTTTTCAATCGTCTGTATCTAAACCTATTTTAGTTACCTCTGGTGCTCCCCAGGGTAGTCATCTTGGTCCTTAGCTATTTAATTTGTTTACTAACGATCTTCCAGCTGTTATTACTAACTCCTATGTATATATGTTTGCTGATTATGTGAAGCTATGTTTCACCTATAATAACGCTTCCCTGTGTAATTTACTACAGTCGGATTTGGGTGCTTTGTCAGCCTGGTGCCGTACTAACTTACTAAATTTAAATTGTTCAAAATGTAAAGTCATGTCTTTTTGTAGAAGTACCCCTCATACTGCTCATTACTTGCTTGATGCTTGACCAGTTGACCGCGTGTTTGAAATCAAAGATTTAAGCATTATTCTTGATCCTAAATTAAAGTTTTACGCTCATATTTCGTATGTGGTCAATAAGGCCATTAATGTCCTTGGCTTCATCAAGCGGTGGTCGAAAGAGTTTAATGATCCGTACACCACTAAAACGCTTTATACATCCTTAGTACGCCCCATTCTGGAGTATGGATCTTGTGTGTGGTCCCTACAATACTCGATTCACCAGGATAGAATAGAATCTGTGCAGAAGAAATTTCTTCTATTTGCCCTTAGAAGTTTTAGCTGGGTTGCTGGAGTTGACTTACCCCCGTATTCTAGTAGACTCCTTTTAATAAATCTTCCCTCCCTGTTAAACCGTAGAACTATGCATGGATTATTATTTATTACTAACCTATTTAATGGTGAAATCGACTCATCAGTTCTTTTGAGTCGAATTAAATTTAATGTCCCGGTTAGATCTTCACGTAACTTTTTACCCCTTAGCCTTGATCACTGCTTTAGCAACTATTTAATTCATGAACCATTTCGTGTTATATGTTCTGACTATAACAAACTTTATTCTCTTGTCTCCTTGGAGGCCTCAACTCCAGTACTAAAAAGATCGATCCTTTTTGCTTTATCTAATCGTAACCACAAACTACTAATCTAACGCTGCACAGTGGCGCCCGTAGAACAAGTCAAGTGTCATAAATCAAAAATTGCATGTGCCTCTAAAAAATATTGAATGAACCTACTTTATAGGAAATTTTCCAGCGATTTCAAATCTGCAATCCATAATGTAACCGGATTTTTTGTTTAGAAGATATAGCTTTTCAAAGTTGTCTGATTTTTTGTGTTACATAAAAATCACAATTTTAAGGTAATTGGTCGGCTTTGAGATACAATATCTCAAAAACTAAGTTACGGATCGTCATTATTTTTGGTTCTATTGATAGATCTATTTATTAAGAAAAGAATAAAAAAAAATTATACTGTTTGCTTTGCTTTTGGCCAGGCAATTCAATATTTACCAACTATCCACTTTTTCACTATTTCTCAACTTTGATGGAAAATAAAAAAAATTATATCACATTATATCGGCTATTTTTTTAAATTAATTTCTTTGATTATTCCTCTATTAAATGCAAAAAGTTTCATGTGCCCGTTTTTGCCCCTTTTTTTTTAATGTAAAAAAAGTGAAAAAAGTAATAGGAAAAACATGTGTTGCATGCATTTTTGGGCAATTTATGACATATAACCGTGAAAACCCATTTTTGTTGTTGTTGTTACGTTCGTTATTGTGAAGATACTTGACTTTTGTTTTTCATTCTGTAATGCTTACCTGAGATCATTTTTCAAATCCTGGTCCCTAAATTCAGGTGCAGTTACAGGATATACAAATAAATTACCAGGTACGCACCGAATACAGAAATTGCGTTGGCGTACAACTTATCACACATCCCATTCAGGTAGGCACAAATCTTATTCGGACACGTGCCAAGTACCCAAATTGCATAAATTGACCTTATTGACCTGGACTTATACAAACAATAGGTAAATTTGTTAGGCATGAAAGCTAACTCTTTTCTTGAACCCTTAATCCAAAGGTATCTATCAGGTAGTAGATTAGACTATATATGTGTTTTTCAAACAAGTTGGACTTAAAGTAGACTGCCCCAAGTACGGATACGGAAACTCAAACGATGGAAACACTTCAAGGAGATTTTTTGAGAATGATGAAGCTGTAACTCAAATCACAGGGATAAACAACCAAATCGTTAAGAGATTGGGAACGATCTTAAATGTTTTGAACTGCAAGGAAAAAGTTGATTCTGCCAAATATGGAGAATATGTTTCAAAAACTGCATCACTTTTAGCAGAATTATATCCGCAGAAAAAGTTGACCCCGACAGTCCATAAAATATTGGCGCATGGCAAGGATATAATTGAGTATCAGTCTTTGCCAATTGGAGAGCTCTCTGAAGAAGCACAAGAGTCCCTTAATAAGTTTTATAAAAAATACAGATTGCTAAACACTTTCAAAGCTTCAAGGGTGAGACAAAATGAGGACCTCTTCCACATGTTAGCAGCATCTTCAGATCCACTAATTTCATCAATGAGGCATGTTAAGTCACGAAAAGAATTAGAAAATACTTATAGTTCAGAGATGATTTCTCTTTTAGATATACCATCTTTTACGGATTGAGATGAATATTTTACAAAAAATTAAAAAAAAAAGTTATTTTTAATTATTTTAATATTAATTTTAGATTATAAAAACCATTAAAACGAAACAAATCGTAGAATTCATTTCAAACGCTCATTAATCATGATTAATTATCTATCATATGCTTTTTAAATTGTTCGATTATCTCATTTGGTTCAAAAGTTATGATTTTTGATATGAAAAAACTCAAATGGCCCCACTGTGCGACGTAGCATCTGTTGAAACTTTGCGTGCAGCGGCTCTGCATGAACGTAAGCATCGTTTGGTTGGGCCTTAAGTCTTTTGTGTAATAAATAGTGCATTTACACTGGAGCCGCTAAAAAAGCCTTAGTGATTAGCGGCGAAAGTCATTTACACTGGAAAAAAGTCTTTATAATCAGCTGTTTTTTGTTTTTACACTCGTTACCAAAGGCAAAGAGTATATTGGTTTTGTGCAATGTCCGTCATGGTGTCTTTCCGTCTGTCCGTCCGTATGGTTGCAAGTTTTTTCCACACCCTTCACGCTAGAAACTTGAAACTTTCCAATGCACTTTATCTATGGAATAGTATATTAAAGTGTATAGATGGGCGTTCTACAATAACTGGGGGGCTGGCAAATCGATTCATTCGATAACTCAAAACCGATAAGTCCACATATTTCGCACATCTTAACAGCTAGAACTACCAAATTTGGTGAGAAGATACCTACTAGCAACCCCCAAAAAACTGTATCAAAAATTTTGGAGCTTAGGAACTTAGTGCCAAGATAGGTAATGATGACCCCCCAAAAAACTACATCACAAGTTAAGATGCCACGCCCACCAATACTGCCCTAGCCGCCCCCATTCGCCCCAACGCACAGTGGGGCCTTTTCTCGGATAGCTTATCAAAAATCATTTTTTTCATGAACGCGTTTGGCAAAAGTGAAATATGTAATCGATAGAGAATACTTCAAAGATTATGGATCCAAAAGATTTTTTAAATCGGTTAATAATTATGGGTGGTAGAGCTCCTCAAAGTTGAGAAATTTTACGTGAGTACGAAAAAATGACAATTTTTACAGAAATTTACCACTTTCGAACTGAATATTGGGCGACGTACACAACCGATCTTCGATCTTTTTTCTTTATCTGAAAAGTATGTTCAATCTCAGTGTTTTTCTGTATACAGTTTAAATATAGCTGAAATACTTATTAAATTAGAATCGTTTAAAAAATACACTAAATTTTGGCTTTTTTTGAACTTTCGTGGACTATAACAAAGAAGTATCTCTCAGAGTCACGGTGGGACCACATGCATTTGAAAGCTATAATATATACCTTTCATATGTATATAGTCACAATCTGCGAAAATCTGCATTTTGGAAACGCGAGCCAAAAAACTAGGGATACCTCGAGTTAAAAACACGCGGCAGGTATAAGGAAGAAGAAGAGCGCATACAAATTTGGCTGTAGCGTGTGTGCTGTTTATTGACAACATTTCTAAATGTTGTATTATAAGTACTACCTGTCTATATATATCCCTTCTAATCCTTTTTTCCTTCCTATCCTTTCTAATTACCTGAATGGAAAAGGTCTGAGGAGGCAGGTAAATATAATTGTAGTTGATGGAAAGTTGCGGTACTACAGGTTATTTTTTTTTTAATTTCTGTATTTCCCCGTTTACCTATTTTTAATGTAAATCAATACCTGAGGTATATATTGTTTTTTACCTAGCTAATTGGAAAAGGGTTATACCAATTTTGCTTGCTTACCTAGCTAACTCAAAAATATGGTATAAAGTGCAAAATATGTCACTTGATGGCAACAGTTATTTCATAACTTCATAAGAGGAAACACTTGTTGTTTATTGCTGCGAACAATAAGAAATTTTCAGATTGAATAGTATTTTTCAATATAATTCACGAAATTTTGATAAATAAGCGCAATAATGGATTTAACAAATTCAAAGATTTTTGAACTTTTTCGTGCTTCTGAAAATATTAACGATTTTCAAGTGGCATTGCTTAAAGAGATTGGCGTACTCGAAAACGCTAGTTGTTTAGTAGTAGTTTACAGATGCGATCGCACTTCCCGCAAGGGGGGTGGTGTTCTCATTGCTGTTGACTCCTGTATTTCCTCTGAACAGATTCTTTCTCAGCATCTTCCGGACAAAGAGTTTTTATGTGTTAAAATATTACTAAACGGCCGTTCACTTTATGTTACTAGCTCTTATATTCCTCCTCAATCTGATATTAACATTTACTCATCCCATCTGAGTGCCCCCTGCAACTTGTTTCGTAATTTGTGACAGATATGGATAATCTGATAGTGGTTGGTGATTTTAATCTGCCACATGTTGTATGGTCTGTGAATGACACATCTTCGGCGGTGTTACCAGTCACTTCTGATGATTTTATTGATGGCCTACTGGAGTTAGGCCTATCGCAAGTTAACAGAGTGCATAACTGTAGTGGTATAATGTTGGACTTAATATTTGTTTTTTACTCAGATTGCAGTAATGCTAGTAGAATACCACCTCTAGTGCTTCCGGAAGAGAGCTACCATCCAACCTTAGAACTATCCATCGAAATTCTTAACCCTAGTTCAGTATCTAATAATATTTTGAAAACCCGTTGCTTTCGTAAAATTAACTTTACTAAATTAAATTATCTTCTTCAACATACTAATTGGTCGCGCCTTTATTCTTGTACTGTTACAGAAACTGCCATTGCCATATTTTTTAGGACCTTGAATTCGCTTTTGGATATTTGTGTTCCCCTCACTTGTTCTTCAAGTGACAATAAACCACCTTGGTTTACGAGGGAACTATCGAAATTGAAAAACGCGAAGACAAGATTTGTAAAAAATTACTTATATGTACTTTAGATTTATTTTCGTATTTAGTAGCAAAATTTAGTTTTATTTTTTAAAACTTATCTTGTTATAATAATTATCTAAACAGTTTTATAAATTTGTTAACTCTAAACGTAAGACTTCTTGCTTGCCATCCTCAGTATACCTAGATGATACAAAAGCAAGTTCTGATCAGGCAGTAGCCGATCTATTGAGCATTGTATTGCTGAGTATTTTCAATCAGTATACTCATCGAATATGTATAGTAGTAGTAATTCCTATCCTTTTCAAGTTCAAACGTCAAACTGCATATATGTCCCTGACGCTCCTGAGTGAATTTAACTCTATTGAACCTGGCTACTTGCCTGGTCCTGATGGAGTGCCATGTTGTATTCTTAGATACTGCGCGGATTCTCTTTGTGCGCCATTAAATAAATTATTTAACTTGTCTGTTGATTCAACCGTGTTCCCTGATATATGGAAGGAATCCTTTATAATTCCATTCCATAAAAATTCTTCAAAATCAAACGTAAAAAATAATAGAGGCATATCCAAGTTGTCTGCCATACCAAAAGTCTTTGAAAAAATTATATGTTCTCAACTGCAACACGGATGTAGTTCTATTATATCGCCTTATCAACATGGTTTTGTTAGGCGTAGATGTACTACCACTAACCTTCTTGAATTCACTTCGCTTGTTATCAAAGGGTTTTCTGGAAAAAATGCAAACTGAAGTTGTTTACACCGATTTTAGTAAGGCATTTGATTCTGTTAGTCATTCTCTGTTGCTTCAAAATTAAATATTATTGGATTTCCATAAAAATTTTATTGTGGCTTTCGGAGTACTGTGTGGCCGAACACAAAAAGTTGTTTTTCAATCGTCTGTATCTAAACCTATTTTAGTTACCTCTGGTGCTCCCCAGGGTAGTCATCTTGGTCCTTAGCTATTTAATTTGTTTACTAACGATCTTCCAGCTGTTATTACTAACTCCTATGTATATATGTTTGCTGATTATGTGAAGCTATGTTTCACCTATAATAACGCTTCCCTGTGTAATTTACTACAGTCGGATTTGGGTGCTTTGTCAGCCTGGTGCCGTACTAACTTACTAAATTTAAATTGTTCAAAATGTAAAGTCATGTCTTTTTGTAGAAGTACCCCTCATACTGCTCATTACTTGCTTGATGCTTGACCAGTTGACCGCGTGTTTGAAATCAAAGATTTAAGCATTATTCTTGATCCTAAATTAAAGTTTTACGCTCATATTTCGTATGTGGTCAATAAGGCCATTAATGTCCTTGGCTTCATCAAGCGGTGGTCGAAAGAGTTTAATGATCCGTACACCACTAAAACGCTTTATACATCCTTAGTACGCCCCATTCTGGAGTATGGATCTTGTGTGTGGTCCCTACAATACTCGATTCACCAGGATAGAATAGAATCTGTGCAGAAGAAATTTCTTCTATTTGCCCTTTGAAGTTTTAGCTGGGTTGCTGGAGTTGACTTACCCCCGTATTCTAGTAGACTCCTTTTAATAAATCTTCCCTCCCTGTTAAACCGTAGAACTATGCATGGATTATTATTTATTACTAACCTATTTAATGGTGAAATCGACTCATCAGTTCTTTTGAGTCGAATTAAATTTAATGTCCCGGTTAGATCTTCACGTAACTTTTTACCCCTTAGCCTTGATCACTGCTTCAGCAACTATTTAATTCATGAACCATTTCGTGTTATATGTTCTGACTATAACAAACTTTATTCTCTTGTCTCCTTGGAGGCCTCAACTCCAGTACTAAAAGATCGATCCTTTTTGCTTTATCTAATCGTAACCACAAACTACTAATCTAACGCTGCACAGTGGCGCCCGTAGAACAAGTCAAGTGTCATAAATCAAAAATTGCATGTGCCTCTAAAAAATATTGAATGAACCTACTTTATAGGAAATTTTCCAGCGATTTCAAATCTGCAATCCATAATGTAACCGGATTTTTTGTTTAGAAGATATAGCTTTTCAAAGTTGTCTGATTTTTTGTGTTACATAAAAATCACAATTTTAAGGTAATTGGTCGGCTTTGAGATACAATATCTCAAAAACTAAGTTACGGATCGTCACTATTTTTGGTTCTATTGATAGATCTATTTATTAAGAAAAGAATAAAAACAAATTATACTGTTTGCTTTGCTTTTGGCCAGGCAATTCAATATTTACCAACTATCCACTTTTTCACTATTTCTCAACTTTGATGGAAAAAAAAAAAATTATATCCCATTATATCGGCTATTTTTTTAAATTAATTTCTTTGATTATTCCTCTATTAAATGCAAAAAGTTTCATGTGCCCGTTTTTGCCCCTTTTTTTTAAATGTAAAAAAGTGAAAAAAGTCATAGGAAAAAAATGTGTTGCATGCATTTTTGGGCAATTTATGACATATAACCGTGAAAACCCATTTTTGTTGTTGTTGTTACGTTCGTTATTGTGAAGATACTTGACTTTTGTTTTTCATTCTGTAATGCTTACCTGAGATCATTTTTCAAATCCTGGTCCCTAAATTCAGGTGCAGTTACAGGATATACAAATAAATTACCAGGTACGCACCGAATACAGAAATTGCGTTGGCGTACAACTAATCACACATCCCATTCAGGTAGGCACAAATCTTATTCGGACACGTGCCAAGTACCCAAATTGCATAAATTGACATTATTGACCTGGACTTATACAAACAATAGGTAAATTTGTTAGGCATGAAAGCTAACTCTTTTCTTGAACCCTTAATCCAAAGGTATCTATCAGGTAGTAGATTAGACTATATATGTGTTTTTCAAACAAGTTGGACTTAAAGTAGACTGCCCCAAGTACGGATACGGAAACTCAAACGATGGAAACACTTCAAGGAGATTTTTTGAGAATGATGAAGCTGTAACTCAAATCACAGGGATAAACAACCAAATCGTTAAGAGATTGGGAACGATCTTAAATGTTTTGAACTGCAAGGAAAAAGTTGATTCTGCCAAATATGGAGAATATGCTTCAAAAACTGCATCACTTTTAGCAGAATTATATCCGCAGAAAAAGTTGACCCCGACAGTCCATAAAATATTGGCGCATGGCAAGGATATAATTGAGTATCAGTCTTTGCCAATTGGAGAGCTCTCTGAAGAAGCACAAGAGTCCCTTAATAAGTTTTATAAAAAATACAGATTGCTAAACACTTTCAAAGCTTCAAGGGTGAGACAAAATGAGGACCTCTTCAACATGTTAGCAGCATCTTCAGATCCACTAATTTCATCAATGAGGCATGTTAAGTCACGAAAAGAATTAGAAAATACTTATAGTTCAGAGATGATTTCTCTTTTAGATATACCATCTTTTACGGATTGTGATGAATATTTTACAAAAAATTAAAAAAAAAGTTATTTTTAATTATTTTAATATTAATTTTAGATTATAAAAACCATTAAAACGAAACAATAAATATCAAAAAATTTAAAAAAAATTTTTTTTTTCCTTCCCGTAAAGTTGATTTTTCCACAAATTTCAACTTTGCATACCCATAAATAGGCACAGAAAAATCGTAGAATTCATTTCAAACGCTCATTAATCATGATTAATTATCTATCATATGCTCTTTAAATTGTTCGATTATCTCATTTGGTTCAAAAGTTATGATTTTTGATATGAAAAAACTCAAATGGCCCCACTGTGCGACGTAGCATCTGTTGAAACTTTGCGTGCAGCGGCTCTGCATGAACGTAAGCATCGTTTGGTTGGGCCTTAAGTCTTTTGTGTAATAAATAGTGCATTTACACTGGAGCCGCTAAAAAAGCCTTAGTGATTAGCGGCGAAAGTCATTTACACTGGAAAAAAGTCTTTATAACCAGCTGTTTTTTGTTTTTACACTCGTTACCAAAGGCAAAGAGTATATTGGTTTTGTGCAATGTCCGTCATGGTATCTTTCCGTCTGTCCGTCCGTATGGTTGCAAGTTTTTTCCACACCCTTCACGCTAGAAACTTGAAACTTTCCAATGCACTTTATCTATGGAATAGTAAATTAAAGTGTCTAGATGGGCGTTCTACAATAACTGGGGGGCTGGCAAATCGATTCATTCGATAACTCAAAACCGATAAGTCCACATATTTCGCACATCTTAACAGCTAGAACTACCAAATTTGGTGAGAAGATACCTACTAGCAACCCCCAAAAAACTGTATCAAAAATTTTGGAGCTTAGGAACTTAGTGCCAAGATAGGTAATGATGACCCCCCAAAAAACTACATCACAAGTTAAGATGCCACGCCCACCAATACTGCCCTAGCCGCCCCCATTCGCCCCAACGCACAGTGGGGCCTTTTCTCGGATAGCTTATCAAAAATCATTTTTTTCATGAACGCGTTTGGCAAAAGTGAAATATGTAATCGATAGAGAATACTTCAAAGATTATGGATCCAAAAGATTTTTTAAATCGGTTAATAATTATGGGTGGTAGAGCTCCTCAAAGTTGAGAAATTTTACGTGAGTACGAAAAAATGACAATTTTTACAGAAATTTACCACTTTCGAACTGAATATTGGGCGACGTACACAACCGATCTTCGCTTTCTTATCTGAAAAGTATGTTCAATCTCAGTGTTTTTCTGTATACAGTTTAAATATAGCTGAAATACTTATTAAATTAGAATCGTTTAAAAAATACACTAAATTTTGGCTTTTTTTGAACTTTCGTGGACTATAACAAAAAAGTATCTCTCAGAGTCACGGTGGGACCACATGCATTTGAAAGCTATAATATATACCTTTCATATGTATATAGCCACAATCTGCGAAAATCTGCATTTTGAAAACGCGAGCCAAAAAACTAGGGATACCTCGAGTTAAAAACACGCGGCAGGTATAAGGAAGAAGAAGAGCGCATACAAATTTGGCTGTAGCGTGTGTGCTGTTTATTGACAACATTTCTAAATGTTGTATTATAAGTACTACCTGTCTATATATATCCCTTCTAATCCTTTTTTCCTTCCTATCCTTTCTAATTACCTGAATGGAAAAGGTCTGAGGAGGCAGGTAAATATAATTGTAGTTGATGGAAAGTTGCGGTACTACAGGTTATTTTTTTTTAATTTCTGTATTTCCCCGTTTACCTATTTTTAATGTAAATCAATACCTGAGGTATGTATTGTTTTTTACCTAGCTAATTGGAAAAGGGTTATATCAATTTTGCTTGCTTACCTAGCTAACCCAAAAATATGGTATAAAGTGCAAAATATGTCACTTGATGGCAACAGTTATTTCATAACTTCATAAGAGGAAACACTTGTTGTTTATTGCTGCGAACAATAAGAAATTTTCAGATTGAATAGTATTTTTCAATATAATTCACGAAATTTTGATAAATAAGCGCAATAATGGATTTAACAAATTCAAAGATTTTTTAACTTTTTCGTGCTTCTGAAAATATTAACGATTTTCAAGTGGCATTGCTTAAAGAGATTGGCGTACTCGAAAACGCTAGTTGTGCGCTTCAGACACAAATTAATTCATTCACGCTAACTTGAAGCGAAAATGGAACATTCGGATATTCAGAACAGGAAGAAGTTTACCCATCGACTAGCCGAGGAAGAGGAAGGCCGCAAAAAAGTATGGAGGAGTGTTCATGTGTTACAAGGAAACGTAAGCTTGAGGATGCTACGGATAACTTAACAGCTGAACATCTGTCGGAAGCACTTTCATCCAAGTATATAAAGGAACAAGAGAGGACAAGAGCGACAATTACGAAATCTGTGCAGGTCGCCAGTCCTTTACGGCTGTATAGGATTAAGGAAAGTATTCCCACGCCTCCAAACTCAGTCGGAATTAAGTACACTCACGAAGAAGCGTTTTCCCTATTTATGGACTTGGGACTGACTAAGGAGAAATATGATATTTTACGCAGCTCCTTAAAAAAACATAACGTCAAAGTTCTTCCCGGATATAAAAAAATTGTATTTGCCAAAAGGAAGCAGTGCCACCTAATACAATAATAACAGAGACATCTGTAGAAGTAAAACTCCAGGATTTAATGGATCACACTGCTAGGCGTATAGTTGAAAGTTTGCCTGATGGAGAGGTCGAGCTTCTTCCTGTAAATCTGACTCTACTCAATAAGTGGGGATGTGATGGATCGTCTGGACAAGCATATACAAACAAATTATACAGACAGATGACGAAACTATTTCTGATGAAAATATGTTTATGGCTTCTGTAGTTCCCTTACGCCTTAGGAGTGAAACTTCTGAACATTGGAAAAATCGCCGACCATCATCGATTCATTATTGTCGCCCTATTTTCTTCAAATATGCGAAGGAGTCGTCTGAATTGATTAAATCAACTGTAACCGACATACAAATCAAATTAGCCAAGTGAAGCCTACTGTTTTTCAAACCAAGAGTGGAAAAACATTCACGGTGAAGTTTGATTTCTTCCTGACAATGATTGATGGAAAAGTCTTAAATGAAATTACAAACACCTCCTCAACATTGAGGTGTCCCATTTGTAAAAAAACTCAAAAAGACTTTCACAGTTTAGACGACTCAACGGGTGAGGAGAAATGCTACGAATATGGAATTTCTCCGTTGCATTGCAGAATAAAGTGTATGGAATTTATTCTGAAGCTCGCGTACACACTTCCTCGGCCAGGAGAAACAAAAACGGATAATACGCCTCGTGAGGATATACAGAGAAGAAAGGAAGTTATACAAGCTGAGTTCTCTCGGAAGCTAGGAATAAAAGTTGACTGTCCAAAGCACGGATACGGGAATACGAATGATGGAAATACTTCGAGGAGATTTTTTGAAAATGATCAAATAACAACTTTGATAACAAGTGTTCATAATGAGATCATTAAAAGGTTTGCTGTTATCCTAAATGTTATAAACTGCAAAGAAATGATAGATGGTGCAAAATTTGGCGAATACGCATCAAAAACAGCTCAACTTTTGACTGGATTGTATCCTCAGAAAAAACTAACCCCCACGGTACATAGGATTTTGGCTCATGGAAAGGACTAATAGAATATCAGTGCTTACCTATTGGAGAGCTGTCCGAAGAAGCACAGGAATGTAAAAACAAGGACTACAAGAGGTTCAGATACACTAATACGTGCAAAATTTCTCGGGTGCGACAAAATGGAGACCTTTTCAACATGCTGGCAGCCTCATCGGATCCACTTCTTGCATCGCTGAGACATGTGCGATCACGAAAGGATTTGGAAGATAGCAACTATAGTTCCGAAATGTTGAGTTTATTAGATGTTAACCTTACTAGCATTAATGTTGATGATTATTTGGTTGAAAATCAGCCATCGATAGCAAATATTAAAAATAAACCTCAAAAAATCACCCAAAAATAAGAATTTAAATTTTATGTATTTAAGTTAGAAAATCGAATAAAAACAACAAAAAATGCGAAATAGTCATTAAAGTTATAAAAAATTTTCAGTTATGATTAAAAACAAACGTTTTTAATTGGAATTTTACAGGTAAAATGTGCTGGAAATATTTCTTGACTTTGACCTTGAATATTTAAGCACCACGGATACCTAGCACTCTTGGCGAACATTCATTTTAAAGCTTGTAAAGTCATCTATTAATTGCTTTTTTTTTTTTAAATCGCTTCATTAGTTTAGAAGATATGATTTTTGATAAGCTAAATGAGCAAAGGCCCCACTGTGCAACGCTTCGTCAAAAACGGGAATGCGTGCGTGAATGAATAGAGCCACCAAATTTGGTAGGAAGATAGCTGGCAATGACCTCCAAAATCTGCATCAAAATTTTGGAGCCACGCCCACCCATTTCGCCCCCTTTCCCCACCTTTTGAAAACTTCCCAAACTTTTATAAACTTTGAGCTAGAGTCACCAAATTTGATATGACGATTGCAATTGACATTCCCCAAAGATCTGCAGAAAAAATGTGGATGCCACACCCATCCAATCCGCCCCAGCCTCCCTTTCCCTACTTTGGCAAACTTTGGGCTAGAGTCACCAAATTTGGAAGGAAGATAGTTGGTGGCATCCCCATCTGCATCGGAGAATCTTTAAGGCAGCGTAAACCCCTGCCCCATCCGTACCCCTTTGCAATCAGGCTCCTATTTACCGGTTTTAATACTGGTAACGAGTATACCGCAGTCGCTTGCGTCCAACTGCAACGTTTCCACTTGTTGTTAACTTTTGGTTGTGATTGCTCAAGAAGAAGAAAATTTTGAAAATGGAGCAAAATTTAATTTTGTTAATGCTGGCCACGCAAATCGGTGATAACATTATTAATACGGCAAATGATGGCGTTCAGAATTTAAGAAATTTTGTTAATTGCGAAAATTAAGAAGCGGCTGCAGCAACGGCTGTGCTAAATATGTTTTCGCAGTTCGACTGTATTAGCACGCGAAGTGTCTGGATGCTCGAGTGCAATGGTTGTTATTGGGACGTGGATGTGCCAAAGTGGATTTAGGGTTTGTTTAAGGAGAGCTTCAGGATGGAATGAAGTCTCTCTCTAAAGTTATTTGATTCCTTGCCTCAAATGGAACGGAAGGAAACCAATTTAAGAGCGTGCATCCTACTGGACTAGCGGGTTGCCGTAGCTTTGTACGGTCATTCGCCGAGTACAGAACCGTTGCCGTATGTTTGGCTTATCGACTGCTAGCCTTTGCAACATTCAAAAGGAGTTCTGCAAACTTGTTTGCCAAAACATGGCTCTTGAGTATCTGGGGCCAAATTTGTTGACCTAATCAAAATTTAGGATTCGGTGCAAGGCATTGAAGAAGCACAAGAGTCCCTTAATAAGTTTTATAAAAAATACAGATTGCTAAACACTTTCAAAGCTTCAAGGGTGAGACAAAATGAGGACCTCTTCAACATGTTAGCAGCATCTTCAGATCCACTAATTTCATCAATGAGGCATGTTAAGTCACGAAAAGAATTAGAAAATACTTATAGTTCACTTCTCTTTTAGATATACCATCTTTTACGGATTGTGATGAATATTTTACAAAAAATTAAAAAAAAAAGTTATTTTTAATTATTTTAATATTAATTTTAGATTATAAAAACCATTAAAACGAAACAATAAATATCAAAACATTAAAAAAAATTTTTTTTTCCTTCCCGTAAAGTTGATTTTTCCACAAATTTCAACTTTGCATACCCATAAATAGGCACAGAAAAATCGTAGAATTCATTTCAAACGCTCATTAATCATGATTAATTATCTATCATATGCTTTTTAAATTGTTCGATTATCTCATTTGGTTCAAAAGTTATGATTTTTGATATGAAAAAACTCAAATGGCCCCACTGTGCGACGTAGCATCTGTTGAAACTTTGCGTGCAGCGGCTCTGCATGAACGTAAGCATCGTTTGGTTGGGCCTTAAGTCTTTTGTGTAATAAATAGTGCATTTACACTGGAGCCGCTAAAAAAGCCTTAGTGATTAGCGGCGAAAGTCATTTACACTGGAAAAAGTCTTTATAATCAGCTGTTTTTTGTTTTTTACACTCGTTACCAAAGGCAAAGAGTATATTGGTTTTGTGCAATGTCCGTCATGGTGTCTTTCCGTCTGTCCGTCCGTATGGTTGCAAGTTTTTTCCACACCCTTCACGCTAGAAACTTGAAACTTTCCAATGCACTTTATCTATGGAATAGTATATTAAAGTGTATAGATGGGCGTTCTACAATAACTGGGGGGCTGGCAAATCGATTCATTCGATAACTCAAAACCGATAGGTCCACATATTTCGCACATCTTAACAGCTAGAACTACCAAATTTGGTGAGAAGATACCTACTAGCAACCCCCAAAAAACTGTATCAAAAATTTTGGAGCTTAGGAACTTAGTGCCAAGATAGGTAATGATGACCCCCCAAAAAACTACATCACAAGTTAAGATGCCACGCCCACCAATACTGCCCTAGCCGCCCCCATTCGCCCCAACGCACAGTGGGGCCTTTTCTCGGATAGCTTATCAAAAATCATTTTTTTCATGAACGCGTTGGCAAAAGTGAAATATGTAATCGATAGAGAATACTTCAAAGATTATGGATCCAAAAGATTTTTTAAATCGGTTAATAATTATGGGTGGTAGAGCTCCTCAAAGTTGAGAAATTTTACGTGAGTACGAAAAAATGACAATTTTTACAGAAATTTACCACTTTCGAACTGAATATTGGGCGACGTACAAAACCGATCTTCGATTTTTTTCTTTATCTGAAAAGTATGTTCAATCTCAGTGTTTTTCTGTATACAGTTTAAATATAGCTGAAATACTTATTAAATTAGAATCGTTTAAAAAATACACTAAATTTTGGCTTTTTTTTGAACTTTCGTGGACTATAACAAAAAAGTATCTCTCAGAGTCACGGTGGGACCACATGCATTTGAAAGCTATAATATATACCTTCATATGTATATAGTCACAATCTGCGAAAATCTGCATTTTGGAAACGCGAGCCAAAAAACTAGGGATACCTCGAGTTAAAAACACGCGGCAGGTATAAGGAAGAAGAAGAGCGCATACAAATTTGGCTGTAGCGTGTGTGCTGTTTATTGACAACATTTCTAAATGTTGTATTATAAGTACTACCTGTCTATATATATCCCTTCTAATCCTTTTTTCCTTCCTATCCTTTCTAATTACCTGAATGGAAAAGGTCTGAGGAGGCAGGTAAATATAATTGTAGTTGATGGAAAGTTGCGGTACTACAGGTTATTTTTTTTTTAATTTCTGTATTTCCCCGTTTACCTATTTTTAATGTAAATCAATACCTGAGGTATATATTGTTTTTTTACCTAGCTAATTGGAAAAGGGTTATACCAATTTTGCTTGCTTACCTAGCTAACTCAAAATATGGTATAAAGTGCAAAATATGTCACTTGATGGCAACAGTTATTCATAACTTCATAAGAGGAAACACTTGTTGTTTATTGCTGCGAACAATAAGAAATTTTCAGATTGAATAGTATTTTTCAATATAATTCACGAAATTTTGATAAATAAGCGCAATAATGGATTTAACAAATTCAAAGATTTTTGAACTTTTTCGTGCTTCTGAAAATATTAACGATTTTCAAGTGGCATTGCTTAAAGAGATTGGCGTACTCGAAAACGCTAGTTGTGCGCTTCAGACACAAATTAAATTCATTCACGCTAACTTGAAGCGAAAATGGAACTTGGTCCATAGAACCATGTCGGCTTTCATAAAAAGCATGAAAATTGGTTGGAGGAATGTACAACATTCGGATATTCAGAACAGGAAGAAGTTTACCCATCGACTAGCCGAGGAAGAGGAAGGCCGCAAAAAAGTATGGAGGAGTGTTCATGTGTTACAAGGAAACGTAAGCTTGAGGATGCTACGGATAACTTAACAGCTGAACATCTGTCGGAAGCACTTTCATCCAAGTATATAAAGGAACAAGAGAGGACAAGAGCGACATTACGAAAGCTGTGCAGGTCGCCAGTCCTTTACGGCTGTATAGGATTAAGGAAAGTATTCCCACGCCTCCAAACTCAGTCGGAATTAAGTACACTCACGAAGAAGCGTTTTCCCTATTTATGGACTTGGGACTGACTAAGGAGAAATATGATATTTTACGCAGCTCCTTAAAAAAACATAACGTCAAAGTTCTTCCCGGATATAAAAAAATTGTATTTGCCAAAAAGGAAGCAGTGCCACCTAATACAATAATAACAGAGACATCTGTAGAAGTAAAACTCAAGGATTTA
>JARNME010000012.1:36327272-36414359 GCA_030179655.1 Scaptomyza flava | reverse complement strand
TGGGGATGTGATGGATCGTCTGGACAAAGCATGATATGAAAAAACTCAAATGGACCCACTGGGCGACGTAGCATCTGTTGAAACTTTGCGTGCAGCGGCTCTGCATGAACGTAAGCATCGTTTGGTTGGGCCTTAAGTCTTTTGTGTAATAAATAGTGCATTTACACTGGAGCCGCTAAAAAAGCCTTAGTGATTAGCGGCGAAAGTCATTTACACTGGAAAAAAGTCTTTATAATCAGCTGTTTTTTGTTTTTACACTCGTTACCAAAGGCAAAGAGTATATTGGTTTTGTGCAATGTCCGTCATGGTGTCTTTCCGTCTGTCCGTCCGTATGGTTGCAAGTTTTTTCCACACCCTTCACGCTAGAAACTTGAAACTTTCCAATGCACTTTATCTATGGAATAGTAAATTAAAGTGTCTAGATGGGCGTTCTACAATAACTGGGGGGCTGGCAAATCGATTCATTCGATAACTCAAAACCGATAAGTCCACATATTTCGCACATCCTAACAGCTAGAACTACCAAATTTGGTGAGAAGATACCTACTAGCAACCCCCAAAAAACTGTATCAAAAATTTTGGAGCTTAGGAACTTAGTGCCAAGATAGGTAATGATGACCCCCCAAAAAACTACATCACAAGTTAAGATGCCACGCCCACCAATACTGCCCTAGCCGCCCCCATTCGCCCCAACGCACAGTGGGGCCTTTTCTCGGATAGCTTATCAAAAATCATTTTTTTCATGAACGCGTTTGGCAAAAGTGAAATATGTAATCGATAGAGAATACTTCAAAGATTATGGATCCAAAAGATTTTTTAAATCGGTTAATAATTATGGGTGGTAGAGCTCCTCAAAGTTGAGAAATTTTACGTGAGTACGAAAAAATGACAATTTTTACAGAAATTTACCACTTTCGAACTGAATATTGGGCGACGTACACAACCGATCTTCGATCTTTTTCTTTATCTGAAAAGTATGTTCAATCTCAGTGTTTTTCTGTATACAGTTTAAATATAGCTGAAATACTTATTAAATTAGAATCGTTTAAAAAATACACTAAATTTTGGCTTTTTTTGAACTTTCGTGGACTATAACAAAAAAGTATCTCTCAGAGTCACGGTGGGACCACATGCATTTGAAAGCTATAATATATACCTTTCATATGTATATAGTCACAATCTGCGAAAATCTGCATTTTGGAAACGCGAGCCAAAAAACTAGGGATACCTCGAGTTAAAAACACGCGGCAGGTATAAGGAAGAAGAAGAGCGCATACAAATTTGGCTGTAGCGTGTGTGCTGTTTATTGACAACATTTCTAAATGTTGTATTATAAGTACTACCTGTCTATATATATCCCTTCTAATCCTTTTTTCCTTCCTATCCTTTCTAATTACCTGAATGGAAAAGGTCTGAGGAGGCAGGTAAATATAATTGTAGTTGATGGAAAGTTGCGGTACTACAGGTTATTTTTTTTTTAATTTCTGTATTTCCCCGTTTACCTATTTTTAATGTAAATCAATACCTGAGGTATATATTGTTTTTTACCTAGCTAATTGGAAAAGGGTTATACCAATTTTGCTTGCTTACCTAGCTAACTCAAAAATATGGTATAAAGTGCAAAATATGTCACTTGATGGCAACAGTTATTTCATAACTTCATAAGAGGAAACACTTGTTGTTTATTGCTGCGAACAATAAGAAATTTTCAGATTGAATAGTATTTTTCAATATAATTCACGAAATTTTGATAAATAAGCGCAATAATGGATTTAACAAATTCAAAGATTTTTGAACTTTTTCGTGCTTCTGAAAATATTAACGATTTTCAAGTGGCATTGCTTAAAGAGATTGGCGTACTCGAAAACGCTAGTTGTGCGCTTCAGACACAAATTAAATTCATTCACGCTAACTTGAAGCGAAAATGGAACTTGGTCCATAGAACCATGTCGGCTTTCATAAAAAAGCATGAAAATTGGTTGGAGGAATGTACAACATTCGGATATTCAGAACAGGAAGAAGTTTACCCATCGACTAGCCGAGGAAGAGGAAGGCCGCAAAAAAGTATGGAGGAGTGTTCATTTGTTACAAGGAAACGTAAGCTTGAGGATGCTACGGATAACTTAACAGCTGAACATCTGTCGGAAGCACTTTCATCCAAGTATATAAAGGAACAAGAGAGGACAAGAGCGACAATTACGAAAGCTGTGCAGGTCGCCAGTCCTTTACGGCTGTATAGGATTAAGGAAAGTATTCCCACGCCTCCAAACTCAGTCGGAATTAAGTACACTCACGAAGAAGCGTTTTCCCTATTTATGGACTTGGGACTGACTAAGGAGAAATATGATATTTTACGCAGCTCCTTAAAAAAACATAACGTCAAAGTTCTTCCCGGATATAAAAAAATTGTATTTGCCAAAAAGGAAGCAGTGCCACCTAATACAATAATAACAGAGACATCTGTAGAAGTAAAACTCCAGGATTTAATGGATCACACTGCTAGGCGTATAGTTGAAAGTTTGCCTGATGGAGAGGTCGAGCTTCTTCCTGAAAATCTGACTCTACTCAATAAGTGGGGATGTGATGGATCGTCTGGACAAAGCATGATATGAAAAAACTCAAATGGACCCACTGGGCGACGTAGCATCTGTTGAAACTTTGCGTGCAGCGGCTCTGCATGAACGTAAGCATCGTTTGGTTGGGCCTTAAGTCTTTTGTGTAATAAATAGTGCATTTACACTGGAGCCGCTAAAAAAGCCTTAGTGATTAGCGGCGAAAGTCATTTACACTGGAAAAAAGTCTTTATAATCAGCTGTTTTTTGTTTTTACACTCGTTACCAAAGGCAAAGAGTATATTGGTTTTGTGCAATGTCCGTCATGGTGTCTTTCCGTCTGTCCGTCCGTATGGTTGCAAGTTTTTTCCACACCCTTCACGCTAGAAACTTGAAACTTTCCAATGCACTTTATCTATGGAATAGTAAATTAAAGTGTCTAGATGGGCGTTCTACAATAACTGGGGGGCTGGCAAATCGATTCATTCGATAACTCAAAACCGATAAGTCCACATATTTCGCACATCCTAACAGCTAGAACTACCAAATTTGGTGAGAAGATACCTACTAGCAACCCCCAAAAAACTGTATCAAAAATTTTGGAGCTTAGGAACTTAGTGCCAAGATAGGTAATGATGACCCCCCAAAAAACTACATCACAAGTTAAGATGCCACGCCCACCAATACTGCCCTAGCCGCCCCCATTCGCCCCAACGCACAGTGGGGCCTTTTCTCGGATAGCTTATCAAAAATCATTTTTTTCATGAACGCGTTTGGCAAAAGTGAAATATGTAATCGATAGAGAATACTTCAAAGATTATGGATCCAAAAGATTTTTTAAATCGGTTAATAATTATGGGTGGTAGAGCTCCTCAAAGTTGAGAAATTTTACGTGAGTACGAAAAAATGACAATTTTTACAGAAATTTACCACTTTCGAACTGAATATTGGGCGACGTACACAACCGATCTTCGATCCTTTTTCTTTATCTGAAAAGTATGTTCAATCTCAGTGTTTTTCTGTATACAGTTTAAATATAGCTGAAATACTTATTAAATTAGAATCGTTTAAAAAATACACTAAATTTTGGCTTTTTTTGAACTTTCGTGGACTATAACAAAAAAGTATCTCTCAGAGTCACGGTGGGACCACATGCATTTGAAAGCTATAATATATACCTTTCATATGTATATAGTCACAATCTGCGAAAATCTGCATTTTGGAAACGCGAGCCAAAAAACTAGGGATACCTCGAGTTAAAAACACGCGGCAGGTATAAGGAAGAAGAAGAGCGCATACAAATTTGGCTGTAGCGTGTGTGCTGTTTATTGACAACATTTCTAAATGTTGTATTATAAGTACTACCTGTCTATATATATCCCTTCTAATCCTTTTTTCCTTCCTATCCTTTCTAATTACCTGAATGGAAAAGGTCTGAGGAGGCAGGTAAATATAATTGTAGTTGATGGAAAGTTGCGGTACTACAGGTTATTTTTTTTTTAATTTCTGTATTTCCCCGTTTACCTATTTTTAATGTAAATCAATACCTGAGGTATATATTGTTTTTTACCTAGCTAATTGGAAAAGGGTTATACCAATTTGGCTTGCTTACCTAGCTAACTCAAAAATATGGTATAAAGTGCAAAATATGTCACTTGATGGCAACAGTTATTTCATAACTTCATAAGAGGAAACACTTGTTGTTTATTGCTGCGAACAATAAGAAATTTTCAGATTGAATAGTATTTTTCAATATAATTCACGAAATTTTGATAAATAAGCGCAATAATGGATTTAACAAATTCAAAGATTTTTTAACTTTTTCGTGCTTCTGAAAATATTAACGATTTTCAAGTGGCATTGCTTAAAGAGATTGGCGTACTCGAAAACGCTAGTTGTGCGCTTCAGACACAAATTAAATTCATTCACGCTAATCTCAATTTTATGAGCAACTGTCGTCGAATGCAGACGTGTTTTCTCATCGTGGTCCGGTTAATTAATTCCCATACGCAAAAGTGCAGTGATATAGAAGCTTATAAAATATATATTTTATGCGAAAAGACGCTAAGTGCAATGTATCTGCACAAATTGCTTTTTAAAAAATCTGTAATTCAAACAAAACAATTGACTTTTAACAAATAATAACATATAAAACAAAAGGCACTAACAAATTCTTCACCTCGCTCAAGACAATGAGTCAACGCGAGAATTGTGGCCAGCGACAACGCGAGCAAGACGAGCGTCGTCGGCTGAGCAACGCTTACTTTTCCGTAGTTTCAGAGCAGCCCGAGCGGTCAATTACCCCCAACCCGCAAATCGAACTCTCTTACACAGCGCGTGCCAGAGAACGTTCTTGCTCACCGTCTCCGTCCCTGTTATCTATCGAGTCAACGCAATCCGACCGCGCGCGGTCGGCAACACCCAATCCGACAAATGAAGTATTGCACACAGCACGCGACCGAAAGTTTTCGTGCTCCCCGTCTCTCTTAGCAACGACTGCAAGTGCCGCGGCCTCTCTAGGTACCGCAACAGCGACTACAACCACAACTGCACCGATACCTACTTCCCGTTCAACAAGCACAACGACTGCTGCGCCGTCAGCAAATCAAACTGCAAACAGCAAAAATGTTAAGCCGGCTACACAGACTGGTATGGATCGCTACATTTATATCAAAAGAAAGCTAAGTCCGCAAAATTCTACGAATAAACCAAAAATGACCCGTAGCAATTTAAATAGACCCTCGAATGATACTACATACAATAGCAATAGATTTCACATCTTGGCAGAAAACACAGATGATCTGCCTTCTGAAGCCGTTGGGGTTGTCACGAAAAAGCCGAAGCCACCCCCAATATATATACGCGAGAAAAGCTCCAGTGCTTTTGTTAACAAAGTTATCGAGCTCATAGGCAAAGATAGTTTCTACATAGTCCCTCTCGTACAGGGTAAAATTCAAGAAATTAAAGTCCAGACAAAGTCGGAAGATAATTACAGAGTTCTCATAAATTATCTAAACGAAAAAAAAATGAATTATTATACGTATCAATTAAAAAGCTGCAAGGGCCTGCAGGTCGTAATAAAAGGCATAGAACCTGATGTAACACCAGAAGAAATAAAACAGGCGCTGCAGGAAAAAGGATTTCGAGCAAAAACCGTCATAAACATCTTAAACAGGAATAGGATGCCGCAACCACTTTTTAAAATAGAACTTGAACCAGAAACGAAGATGCTTAAAAAAAACGAGGTGCACTCAATATACAAACTTCAGCTTTTACTTCACCGAAGAATCACCGTAGAAGAACCGCACAAACGAAACGGTCCGGTACAATGTATGAACTGCCAAGAGTACGGCCATACAAAAGCCTACTGTACACTGCGCTCGGTATGCGTATACTGTGGGGAACTGCACAGCTCCGCAAGTTGCCCAGTAAGCAAAGAAGACTCTAGCAAAAAATTCTGTAACAACTGCGAAGGCAAGCATACAGCCAACTACAGAGGCTGCCAAGTCTACAAGGAACTTAAAAATCGTATCCATCAGCGCTGTACCACTGCACGCTCGCAACACGCACCGACTACCTTCACTCCATCGAAACACAACCCAGACGTCTTCTTTTCATCTGCAGCCAGATCCTCACTTGGCCCCGAGTTCTCAACCAATAACGCAACTTATGCAAGCGCCCTAAGATCCGGACTGGCTCTTCCTGCCTCAAACACACCGTACTTACAACCAAAACAAGTGAGCACAAACGCTGCACAGGAGCAGCAACAAAGTAACCTCGAAGCACTCGTATGTACCCTGCAGCAGAGCATGAACGAGTTTATGTCATTCATGAAAACAACTATGCAGGAACTAATGCGTAATCAAAATCTCTTGATACAAATGCTTGTATCACAACAGTCAAAATAATCAATGGCTGAGATACGAATATCTACGTGGAACGCTAATGGCGTCTCACAGCATAAACTTGAATTAGCTCAATTCCTACTCGATAAGCACATCGACGTAATGCTACTTTCCGAAACACACCTTACAAACAAATATAACTTTAACATAAGTGGATACTTATTCTATGGTACAAATCATCCCGATGGTAAAGCACACGGTGGAACTGGTATTTTGATCAGAAGCCGCCTCAAGCACCACTACTATAAAGAGTTTGCTGAAAACTTTCTACAGGCCACATCTCTAAAAATACATTTAAACAGTGGGAACCAACTTACTCTTGCCGCTGTATACTGCCCTCCGCGTTATACCATATCTGAAGACCAATTTATGGAATTTTTTAACTCACTAGGAGAATGCTTTATAGCGGCAGGAGACTACAATGCCAAGCACACACACTGGGGATCTCGTCTAGTGAATCCAAAAGGAAAGCAGCTCTACAATGCAATTATAAAAGCTAACAACAAGCTCGACTACGTTTCTCCTGGCAGACCAACATACTGGCCGACAGATCCCAAAAAACTACCCGATTTGATTGACTTTGCAGTTACCAAAAACATTTCGCGTAGACTGATAAGTGCAGAGTGCCTTTCGGATCTATCATCCGATCACTCCCCAGTCCTAATAAATCTGCAACGACACCCTGAATACATAAATCGACCCAGTAAGTTAACTTCACATAAAACTAACTGGCTCAGATACAAAAATTTATAAGCTCACACATTGAGCTTAAGCCACGTCTCGTTGATGTAGCTGACATTGACAGTTTTGTTAACACTCTGGAGACTGTCTTCGTCGCCGCAGCTCGCGCCGCTACGCCTCAAATACCAAAAACAATACACAACCAAAGGACAACAAATCTACAAATTGAACAGCTCGTTCTTGAAAAGCGGCGCTTACGACGTGATTGGCAATCGAACAGATCGCCATCGGCAAAGCAAAAACTAAAAGACGCCACACGTAAACTCACCAAAGCGTTAAAAATCGAGGACGAGCGCGTTCAACGCCGTTACATCGAGCAATTATCAACCACCAGTACGAAAAACTCATTGTGGAGAGCTCACCCAACTCTAAGCTCACCAACAGAAACAGTAATGCCTATAAGAAACTTCGCAGGCGGCTGGGCTCGCAGCGATGAAGAAAGAGCTAACACATTTGCTACTCATCTCCAAAAAGTGTTCCAACCTAACGCTGCAACAAATACGTTTGCACTACCGACTTCTTCAAACGGCTCTCAGCTTCAAGATGATCCAATCAAGTTTCGCCCGAATGAAATCGTTAGAATCATTAAAGAGCAACTGAACCCAAAAAAATCTCCAGGAGGTGACCAAATAACCCCAAAGATGATTATTGAGCTTCCTTACTGTGCAATATGCATAATTGCCCAGCTCTTCAATGCTATCACCAAACTTGGCCACTATCCAGACAGATGGAAAAAGTCAATTATCATTATGATACCAAAGCCTGGAAAAGATCACACAGTTCCCACGTCGTATAGACCTATAAGCTTATTACCGTGTCTATCAAAACTTTTTGAAAAATGTTTGCTGTCCCGGATAAATCCATTCCTGAATCTTCATAACATAATCCCGTCACACCAATTTGGCTTTCGTGAAAAGCATGGAACAATTGAGCAGGTTAACAGAATAACATCAGAGATACGAAGCGCGTTCGAAAATAGAGAATACTGCACTGCAATATTTCTGGATGTTTCTCAGGCATTCGACAAAGTTTGGTTGGAAGGTCTAATGCATAAGATCAAAGCAATGCTCCCAAACAACACACATAAGCTGCTTAAGTCGTACCTATACGACAGGAAGTTCGCAGTAAGATGTAACACTGCAATGTCTGACGAACACAGTATCGAAGCTGGTGTTCCACAGGGCAGCGTACTGGGACCAACACTGTACGTGCTTTTCACAGCAGACATCCCAATAAGCAGCCGATTGACAACATCTACCTTTGCTGATGATACAGCTATTCTCAGCCGCTCCAGATGCCCAATACAAGCAACAGCGCAACTAGCCCTTCATCTGGTCAACGTGGAAAAATGGTTATCAGATTGGCGAATTAAGGTAAACGAACAAAAATGTAAGCAAGTAACTTTCACCCTTAACAGGCAAGATTGTCCACCGCTCACGTTAAACAACACCACACTTCCAAAAACAAACGATGTAACGTATCTGGGCGTACACTTAGACAGAAGACTAACATGGCGGCGACACATTGAAGCTAAAAGAACACATCTCAAACTGAAAGCCAATAGCCTCCACTGGCTCATCAATGCTCGCTCTTCCATTAGTTTGGACTACAAGGTCCTGCTTTACAACTCTGTTCTAAAACCAATCTGGACCTATGGTTCCCAGTTATGGGGGAACGCTAGCAACAGCAGCATTGACATTGTCCAGAGAGCCCAGTCAAAAATATTGAGAACCATTACCGGGGCACCGTGGTATGTTCGAAACGAAAACATTCATAAAGACTTAAACATCTCAACAGTCAAGGAGGAAATAGAGGAACAAAAAGTAAAATATCTTATCAAGCTCTCATCGCACACAAATCATCTCGCGAGAGGTCTCACAAGGCTGCGCAGCCGATCCCGTCTTCGTCGTAACGACTTACCAACCCAGCGATGATTTTTAGGGACGCGCACTCAGAATACAGTCAAAAACAAAAATGAACTGTTAGCTAAGATTTATTTATAAGATTTGTATACTTATTGCTAGTTTTCTAATTCACTAGAAAGATTCAATAAATAAGACCAGCAATTTAAAAAAAAAAAAAAAAAAAAAAAAACGCTAACTTGAAGCGAAAATGGAACTTGGTCCATAGAACCATGTCGGCTTTCATAAAAAAGCATGAAAATTGGTTGGAGGAATGTACAACATTCGGATATTCAGAACAGGAAGAAGTTTACCCATCGACTAGCCGAGGAAGAGGAAGGCCGCAAAAAAGTATGAGGAGTGTTCATGTGTTACAAGGAAACGTAAGCTTGAGGATGCTACGGATAACTTAACAGCTGAACATCTGTCGGAAGCACTTTCATCCAAGTATATAAAGGAACAAGAGAGGACAAGAGCGACAATTACGAAATCTGTGCAGGTCGCCAGTCCTTTACGGCTGTATAGGATTAAGGAAAGTATTCCCACGCCTCCAACTCAGTCGGAATTAAGTACACTCACGAAGAAGCGTTTTCCCTATTTATGGACTTGGGACTGACTATTATTATTATTATTATTATTTTATTATTATTATTATTGGAATGAGGATCATGCACTGCGACCACTAGGATCTATTGTGCCCTCTTACTGTTTGTGAGTTACAGCTCCTCAAACAGCCCGATCGATCGCAGGAACGCGACGATGTGGCATGGTCTGAGAGCCCTCATTTTCTCTGTAGACAGAAAGAGGCTCCCCAGAAGAGAGAGCCTCAGTCGGCTGATGGCGGGACACTCCTCAAGCAGGTGCTCTGGAGTCTCATCCCCTTCCAGACACAGTCTGCAAAGACTGTTTTCCCCTAACCTGAGATTATGCAGATGCTTGCGCAGTCTGCAGTGCCCGGTCAAGAAACCCGTGACTATACGAAGAGATCTTTTGCTCAGCTTCAGACAGTCCTCAGTTCTCTTCTTGTTGTAACTGCCTAGCAGTCGCTTGCTCTGTCGTGCCCCATGTGAAACCCGCCAAGCGTCCTCGCATGCGTTGAGCAGATCGATGCGACTGCTCTGACTGATAAACCCTGGTCCTAGCCCACAGAAAGGTTCAGGGCCCTGGAAAGGAGTGCTAGCTCCTCTCCTGGCCAAACTATCGGCGACCTCATTACCGGGAACACCCGCATGTCCCGGTACCCAATATATGGTGACTTTGTTTCTACTGCCCAACCTATTGAGCGCTTCAATACACTGCCAAACCAGTTTGGAGACGATTTTATAAGCACTAAGTGCTTTTATCGCTGCCTGGCTGTCTGAGAAAATGGCTATGTCTCTATGAACGTATCCCCTCTCGAAGTTAAAGGTTGCACATCTTTCAATCGCGTGCACTTCCGCTTGGAAAATGCTGGCGAATTTGCCCAGGGGCTCATGATACTTGAGTCGGGGTCCGCAGACTCCAGCTCCAGCACCCTCATCCGTTAATGATCCGTCTGTGTACCATCTAATAGCATGTGGTTTCACATTATAGGTGGTCGACAGACTAGTCCATTCTGCTTTATTGCTAAGCTCCGTTCTAAAGAGCTTCTCAAAACTAAAAAGGCCCATCTGCGCATCTTGCGGAAAGGCCAGCAGTGTGCCAGTTGCACTAGTGACAGAGGTGATTGCGTTCGCTCCTGTCAATCTTATAATAGATCTGTGCGCACTGTGTTTGATGTAGACATGCAAAGGCGGAAGTCCTAGCAGTACGTCCAGTGCTGAGGACGGGCAGGTACGCATTGCGCCCGAGATGCACGTGCAGGCAAGTCTCTGGAGTTTGCCCAGCTGCCGTTTAGTGACATCCAGGTCAACACGTCCCGCCCATACCACAGCGCCGTAGCTGACTATGGGCCTCACCATTGCTGTGTACATCCACAGAAGGATTTTTGGGGACACACCCCAGTTTTTCCCTGCGAGAGACCTACAACACATTAGGGCTATTGTAGCCTTGCGTACCGCATGCTCAATATGCTTTTTCCACAGTAGTCTCTTGTCTAAGATTACCCCCAGATACTTTATCTCCGTAGAGAGTGGAACTATCGTACCCCCAATGGATATGGGTCTTATGGACTTTAACTTGTAACGATTGGTGAAAGCGACGATTGTGGTTTTTGCTGGATTGATATTCAGCCCCACATCTTTGCACCAGTCCAAGCAAAGTTTAAGACCCAGAGTTATTCTATCACAAAGCGTGTTCTCGAAGTTGCCTTTACAGACAATGGTAATGTCATCAGCGTAGCCTTGGCATTCAAAACCATTAACTGTAAGTTTGACTAGTAGCTCGTCCACCACGAGACTCCAGAGGAGAGGTGATAGGACACCCCCCTGTGGACAGCCTCTGGTGGTTTGGGCCCTGACCGTCAAATTGTTGACAGTGACTTCCGCTATTCTAGTGTCAAGGAGCTTGCCTAGCCAGAGAGTAAGTCCTGGCTCAACCCCTTTTCCCTGAAGCGCCCTAACCACAACATCATGTGCTGTGTTATCAAAAGCGCCCTCTATGTCCATGAAAGCACAGAGAGCAACGTCTTTGGCCTTCACTGAGCATTGAAGACTGTTTACTAGGTCAAGGAGAGCCGATTCTGTCGACTTTCCTTCTCTGTAGGCATGTTGATGATCATGCAGGGGACTGGACACTAGGTGCGAGATCCTGATGTGATTTTCAACTATCTTTTCAAGGGTTTTTAACAAGAAGGATGTCAGGCTGATCGGCCTGAAAGATTTGGGGTGAAAGGGGTCCTTTTTCCCCACTTTCGGGATAAAGATCACCCTGGCCGTCCTCCATGCCCTAGGTATGTAGCCCATAGCTAGGCTACCCCGGAAAATACGGATGAGGAACACCATAAGCTGTTCCATCCCTTTCTGTAGATGGACGGGGAGGATACCGTCCGTACCTGGGGCCTTGTACGGACTAAGCGTACCAATGGCCCATCTTATTCTTTGCTCTGTTACTATGGCTGCAGCCAGGCTCCAGTCCGGTCTCCTGATGGGAACCGTTTCGTAACAGCTGTCGGTGTTGGTGATGGTTTTACAAAGTGGAAAGTGAGTTTGCAGGAGAAGTTCTGCCTTTTCCACCTCATTTTCCGTGAAGGAACCATCTGGCCTCTTTAAGCAGAGTTCGGACAACACTTTGCCTTTCGAGATCGACTTAAAGACTCTCACAGCAGGTGTGGCCTGCTCTAGGTTGGAGCAAAATCTCCGGAAATGGGCACGTTTGCTGTACCGGATTTCTTTATTATACTCTGTTAGTTTCTTGGTGTATAAGTCCCATCTGTCACTATTCTTTTTGGCTGTATTAAACAACCTCCTGACCTCTGCTCGAAGCATCCCAAGCTTTTTATTCCACCAAGGGTTATCCCTGTTGGACTCTATGGAGTTGGTTGGACAACTTGCATGATAGGCATGCATAATCGTCTCGCCAACCTCTGTCGAGAGTTGCTCTAGCTCTTCCTGAGAAGAGACCCTCCTACTATGGTTTAGTCTGCTCAGATTTAACCCCAGGTGTGACTGGTAGAGCGGCCAGTCAGTCCGCCGGGGATTCCTGATGACTTTACTAATCCTGAAATTACTACTAATGTCGAAGAGGATGATCCTATGATCCGACATTGACGGTTCTGTTGAGACCCTCCAGTTATTAACCAGCCCAGAGGCACCCCCATTGCCGAAAGTAATATCAAGTACTTCGGCTCTATTTTTGGTGATAAAAGTGGGTTCAGCCCCCATATTGAACACCATAAGGTCATTAGCTACAAGATAGTCAAGCAAGCACTCACCTCTACTGTTGTTGTCCGTGCTGCCCCACGCTACGCTATGCGCGTTTGCGTCGCATCCCAGCAGCAGTGGGAGTTTATTGCTGCTGCAGTGTGCCACCAGATCCTGAACCTCTGTTGGGGGGCTTCCGCATTATCACCCGGGAAGTAGGCTGGGACTGACTAAGGAGAAATATGATATTTTACGCAGCTCCTTAAAAAAACATAACGTCAAAGTTCTTCCCGGATATAAAAAAATTGTATTTGCCAAAAAGGAAGCAGTGCCACCTAATACAATAATAACAGAGACATCTGTAGAAGTAAAACTCCAGGATTTAATGGATCACACTGCTAGGCGTATAGTTGAAAGTTTGCCTGATGGAGAGGTCGAGCTTCTTCCTGTAAATCTGACTCTACTCAATAAGTGGGGATGTGATGGATCGTCTGGACAAAGCATATACAAACAAATTATACAGACAGATGACGAAACTATTTCTGATGAAAATATGTTTATGGCTTCTGTAGTTCCCTTACGCCTTAGGAGTGAAACTTCTGAACATTGGAAAAATCGCCGACCATCATCGATTCATTATTGTCGCCCTATTTTCTTCAAATATGCGAAGGAGTCGTCTGAATTGATTAAATCAACTGAAACCGACATACAAAATCAAATTAGCCAAGTGAAGCCTACTGTTTTTCAAACCAAGAGTGGAAAAACATTCACGGTGAAGTTTGATTTCTTCCTGACAATGATTGATGGAAAAGTCTTAAATGAAATTACAAACACCTCCTCAACATTGAGGTGTCCCATTTGTAAAAAAACTCAAAAAGACTTTCACAGTTTAGACGACTCAACGGGTGAGGAGAAATGCTACGAATATGGAATTTCTCCGTTGCATTGCAGAATAAAGTGTATGGAATTTATTCTGAAGCTCGCGTACACACTTCCTCGGCCAGGAGAAACAAAAACGGATAATACGCCTCGTGAGGATATACAGAGAAGAAAGGAAGTTATACAAGCTGAGTTCTCTCGGAAGCTAGGAATAAAAGTTGACTGTCCAAAGCACGGATACGGGAATACGAATGATGGAAATACTTCGAGGAGATTTTTTGAAAATGATCAAATAACAACTTTGATAACAAGTGTTCATAATGAGATCATTAAAAGGTTTGCTGTTATCCTAAATGTTATAAACTGCAAAGAAATGATAGATGGTGCAAAATTTGGCGAATACGCATCAAAAACAGCTCAACTTTTGACTGGATTGTATCCTCAGAAAAAACTAACCCCCACGGTACATAGGATTTTGGCTCATGGAAAGGACTTAATAGAATATCAGTGCTTACCTATTGGAGAGCTGTCCGAAGAAGCACAGGAATGTAAAAACAAGGACTACAAGAGGTTCAGATACACTAATACGTGCAAAATTTCTCGGGTGCGACAAAATGGAGACCTTTTCAACATGCTGGCAGCCTCATCGGATCCACTTCTTGCATCGCTGAGACATGTGCGATCACGAAAGGATTTGGAAGATAGCAACTATAGTTCCGAAATGTTGAGTTTATTAGATGTTAACCTTACTAGCATTAATGTTGATGATTATTTGGTTGAAAATCAGCCATCGATAGCAAATATTAAAAATTAACCTCAAAAAATCACCCAAAAATAAGAATTTAAATTTTATGTATTTAAGTTAGAAAATCGAATAAAAACAACAAAAAATGCGAAATAGTCATTAAAGTTATAAGTTTTTAATTGGAATTTACAGGTAAAATGTGCTGGTAATATTTCTTGACTTTGACCTTGAATATTTAAGCACCACGGATACCTAGCACTCTTGGCGAACATTCATTTTAAAGCTTGTAAAGTCATCTATTAATTGCTTTTTGTTTTTAAATCGCTTCATTAGTTTAGAAGATATGATTTTTGATAAGCTAAATGAGCAAAGGCCCCACTGTGCAACGCTTCGTCAAAAACGGGAATGCGTGCGTGAATGAATAGAGCCACCAAATTTGGTAGGAAGATAGCTGGCAATGACCTCCAAAAATCTGCATCAAAATTTTGGAGCCACGCCCACCCATTTCGCCCCCTTTCCCCATCTTTTGAAAACTTCCCAAACTTTTATAAACTTTGAGCTAGAGTCACCAAATTTGATATGACGATTGCAATTGACATTCCCCAAAGATCTGCAGAAAAATGTGGATGCCACACCCATCCAATCCGCCCCCAGCCTTCCTTTCCCTACTTTGGCAAACTTTGGGCTAGAGTCACCAAATTTGGAAGGAAGATAGTTGGTGGCATCCCCATCTGCATCGGAGAATCTTTAAGGCAGCGTAAACCCCTGCCCCATCCGTACCCCTTTGCAATCAGGCTCCTATTTACCGGTTTTAATACTGGTAACGAGTATACCGCAGTCGCTTGCGTCCAACTGCAACGTTTCCACTTGTTGTTAACTTTTGGTTGTGATTGCTCAAGAAGAAGAAAATTTTGAAAATGGAGCAAAATTTAATTTTGTTAATGCTGGCCACGCAAATCGGTGATAACATTATTAATACGGCAAATGATGGCGTTCAGAATTTAAGAAATTTTGTTAATTGCGAAAATTAAGAAGCGGCTGCAGCAACGGCTGTGCTAAATATGTTTTCGCAGTTCGACTGTATTAGCACGCGAAGTGTCTGGATGCTCGAGTGCAATGGTTGTTATTGGGACGTGGATGTGCCAAAGTGGATTTAGGGTTTGTTTAAGGAGAGCTTCAGGATGGAATGAAGTCTCTCTCTAAAGTTATTTGATTCCTTGCCTCAAATGGAACGGAAGGAAACCAATTTAAGAGCGTGCATCCTACTGGACTAGCGGGTTGCCGTAGCTTTGTACGGTCATTCGCCGAGTACAGAACCGTTGCCGTATGTTTGGCTTATCGACTGCTAGCCTTTGCAACATTCAAAAGGAGTTCTGCAAACTTGTTTGCCAAAACATGGCTCTTGAGTATCTGGGGCCAAATTTGTTGACCTAATCAAAAATTTAGGATTCGGTGCAAGGCATTGAAGAAGCACAAGAGTCCCTTAATAAGTTTTATAAAAAATACAGATTGCTAAACACTTTCAAAGCTTCAAGGGTGAGACAAAATGAGGACCTCTTCAACATGTTAGCAGCATCTTCAGATCCACTAATTTCATCAATGAGGCATGTTAAGTCACGAAAAGAATTAGAAAATACTTATAGTTCAGAGATGATTTCTCTTTTAGATATACCATCTTTTACGGATTGTGATGAATATTTTACAAAAAATTAAAAAAAAAAGTTATTTTTAATTATTTTAATATTAATTTTAGATTATAAAAACCATTAAAACGAAACAATAAATATCAAAAAATTTAAAAAATATTTTTTTTCCTTCCCGTAAAGTTGATTTTTCCACAAATTTCAACTTTGCATACCCATAAATAGGCACAGAAAAATCGTAGAATTCATTTCAAACGCTCATTAATCATGATTAATTATCTATCATATGCTTTTTAAATTGTTCGATTATCTCAATTGGTTCAAAAGTTATGATTTTTGATATGAAAAAACTCAAATGGCCCCACTGTGCGACGTAGCATCTGTTGAAACTTTGCGTGCAGCGGCTCTGCATGAACGTAAGCATCGTTTGGTTGGGCCTTAAGTCTTTTGTGTAATAAATAGTGCATTTACACTGGAGCCGCTAAAAAAGCCTTAGTGATTAGCGGCGAAAGTCATTTACACTGGAAAAAAGTCTTTATAATCAGCTGTTTTTTGTTTTTACACTCGTTACCAAAGGCAAAGAGTATATTGGTTTTGTGCAATGTCCGTCATGGTGTCTTTCCGTCTGTCCGTCCGTATGGTTGCAAGTTTTTTCCACACCCTTCACGCTAGAAACTTGAAACTTTCCAATGCACTTTATCTATGGAATAGTAAATTAAAGTGTCTAGATGGGCGTTCTACAATAACTGGGGGGCTGGCAAATCGATTCATTCGATAACTCAAAACCGATAAGTCCACATATTTCGCACATCCTAACAGCTAGAACTACCAAATTTGGTGAGAAGATACCTACTAGCAACCCCCAAAAAACTGTATCAAAAATTTTGGAGCTTAGGAACTTAGTGCCAAGATAGGTAATGATGACCCCCCAAAAAACTACATCACAAGTTAAGATGCCACGCCCACCAATACTGCCCTAGCCGCCCCCATTCGCCCCAACGCACAGTGGGGCCTTTTCTCGGATAGCTTATCAAAAATCATTTTTTTCATGAACGCGTTTGGCAAAAGTGAAATATGTAATCGATAGAGAATACTTCAAAGATTATGGATCCAAAAGATTTTTTAAATCGGTTAATAATTATGGGTGGTAGAGCTCCTCAAAGTTGAGAAATTTTACGTGAGTACGAAAAAATGACAATTTTTACAGAAATTTACCACTTTCGAACTGAATATTGGGCGACGTACACAACCGATCTTCGATCTTTTTTCTTTATCTGAAAAGTATGTTCAATCTCAGTGTTTTTCTGTATACAGTTTAAATATAGCTGAAATACTTATTAAATTAGAATCGTTTAAAAAATAAACTAAATTTTGGCTTTTTTTGAACTTTCGTGGACTATAACAAAAAAGTATCTCTCAGAGTCACGGTGGGACCACATGCATTTGAAAGCTATAATATATACCTTTCATATGTATATAGTCACAATCTGCGAAAATCTGCATTTTGGAAACGCGAGCCAAAAACAGGAACCTCGAGTTAAAAACACGCGGCAGGTATAAGGAAGAAGAAGAGTGCATACAAATTTGGCTGTAGCGTGTGTGCTGTTTATTGACAACATTTCTAAATGTTGTATTATAAGTACTACCTGTCTATATATATCCCTTCTAATCCTTTTTTCCTTCCTATCCTTTCTAATTACCTGAATGGAAAAGGTCTGAGGAGGCAGGTAAATATAATTGTAGTTGATGGAAAGTTGCGGTACTACAGGTTATTTTTTTTTAATTTCTGTATTTCCCCGTTTACCTATTTTTAATGGAAATCAATACCTGAGGTATATATTGTTTTTTACCTAGCTAATTGGAAAAGGGTTATACCAATTTTGCTTGCTTACCTAGCTAACTCAAAAATATGGTATAAAGTGCAAAATATGTCACTTGATGGCAACAGTTATTTCATAACTTCATAAGAGGAAACACTTGTTGTTTATTGCTGCGAACAATAAGAAATTTTCAGATTGAATAGTATTTTTCAATATAATTCACGAAATTTTGATAAATAAGCGCAATAATGGATTTAACAAATTCAAAGATATTTGAACTTTTTCGTGCTTCTGAAAATATTAACGATTTTCAAGTGGCATTGCTTAAAGAGATTGGCGTACTCGAAAACGCTAGTTGTGCGCTTCAGACACAAATTAAATTCATTCACGCTAACTTGAAGCGAAAATGGAACTTGGTCCATAGAACCATGTCGGCTTTCATAAAAAAGCATGAAAATTGGTTGGAGGAATGTACAACATTCGGATATTCAGAACAGGAAGAAGTTTACCCATCGACTAGCCGAGGAAGAGGAAGGCCGCAAAAAAGTATGGAGGAGTGTTCATGTGTTACAAGGAAACGTAAGCTTGAGGATGCTACGGATAACTTAACAGCTGAACATCTGTCGGAAGCACTTTCATCCAAGTATATAAAGGAACAAGAGAGGACAAGAGCGACAATTACGAAAGCTGTGCAGGTCGCCAGTCCTTTACGGCTGTATAGGATTAAGGAAAGTATTCCCACGCCTCCAAACTCAGTCGGAATTAAGTACACTCACGAAGAAGCGTTTTCCCTATTTATGGACTTGGGACTGACTAAGGAGAAATATGATATTTTACGCAGCTCCTTAAAAAAACATAACGTCAAAGTTCTTCCCGGATATAAAAAAATTGTATTTGCCAAAAAGGAAGCAGTGCCACCTAATACAATAATAACAGAGACATCTGTAGAAGTAAAACTCCAGGATTTAATGGATAACACTGCTAGGCGTATAGTTGAAAGTTTGCCTGATGGAGAGGTCGAGCTTCTTCCTGAAAATCTGACTCTACTCAATAAGTGGGGATGTGATGGATCATCTGGACAAAGCATATACAAACAAATTATACAGACAGATGACGAAACTATTTCTGATGAAAATATGTTTATGGCTTCTGTAGTTCCCTTACGCCTTAGGAGTGAAACTTCTGAACATTGGAAAAATCGCCGACCATCAAATATGCGAAGGAGTCGTCTGAATTGATTAAATCAACTGTTACCGACATACAAAATCAAATTAGCCAAGTGAAGCCTACTGTTTTTCAAACCAAGAGTGGAAAAACATTCACGGTGAAGTTTGATTTCTTCCTGACAATGATTGATGGAAAAGTCTTAAATGAAATTACAAACACCTCCTCAACATTGAGGTGTCCCATTTGTAAAAAAACTCAAAAAGACTTTCACAGTTTAGACGACTCAACGGGTGAGGAGAAATGGTACGAATATGGAATTTCTCCGTTGCATTGCAGAATAAAGTGCATGGAATTTATTCTGAAGCTCGCGTACACACTTCCTCGGCCAGGAGAAACAAAAACGGATAATACGCCTCGTGAGGATATACAGAGAAGAAAGGAAGTTATACAAGCTGAGTTCTCTCGGAAGCTAGGAATAAAAGTTGACTGTCCAAAGCACGGATACGGGAATACGAATGATGGAAATACTTCGAGGAGATTTTTTGAAAATGATCAAATAACAACTTTGATAACAAGTGTTCATAATGAGATCATTAAAAGGTTTGCTGTTATCCTAAATGTTATAAACTGCAAAGAAATGATAGATGGTGCAAAATTTGGCGAATACGCATCAAAAACAGCTCAACTTTTGACTGGATTGTATCCTCAGAAAAAACTAACCCCCACGGTACATAGGATTTTGGCTCATGGAAAGGACTTAATAGAATATCAGTGCTTACCTATTGGAGAGCTGTCCGAAGAAGCACAGGAATGTAAAAGAGGTTCAGATACACTAATACGTGCAAAATTTCTCGGGTGCGACAAAATGGAGACCTTTTCAACATGCTGGCAGCCTCATCGGATCCACTTCTTGCATCGCTGAGACATGTGCGATCACGAAAGGATTTGGAAGATAGCAACTATAGTTCCGAAATGTTGAGTTTATTAGATGTTAACCTTACTAGCATTAATGTTGATGATTATTTGGTTGAAAATCAGCCATCGATAGCAAATATTAAAAATTAACCTCAAAAAATCACCCAAAAATAAGAATTTAAATTTTATGTATTTAAGTTAGAAAATCGAATAAAAACAACAAAAAATGCGAAATAGTCATTAAAGTTATAAAAATTTTCAGTTATGATTAAAAACAAACGTTTTTAATTGGAATTTTACAGGTAAAATGTGCTGGAAATATTTCTTGACTTTGACCTTGAATATTTAAGCACCACGGATACCTAGCACTCTTGGCGAACATTCATTTTAAAGCTTGTAAAGTCATCTGTTAATTGCTTTTTTTTTTAAATCGCTTCATTAGTTTAGAAGATATGATTTTTGATAAGCTAAATGAGCAAAGGCCCCACTGTGCAACGCTTCGTCAAAAACGGGAATGCGTGCGTGAATGAATAGAGCCACCAAATTTGGTAGGAAGATAGCTGGCAATGACCTCCAAAAATCTGCATCAAAATTTTGGAGCCACGCCCACCCATTTCGCCCCCTTTCCCCACCTTTTGAAAACTTCCCAAACTTTTATAAACTTTGAGCTAGAGTCACCAAATTTGATATGACGATTGCAATTGACATTCCCCAAAGATCTGCAGAAAAAATGTGGATGCCACACCCATCCAATCCGCCCCCAGCCTCCCTTTCCCTACTTTGGCAAACTTTGGGCTAGAGTCACCAAATTTGGAAGGAAGATAGTTGGTGGCATCCCCATCTGCATCGGAGAATCTTTAAGGCAGCGTAAACCCCTGCCCCATCCGTACCCCTTTGCAATCAGGCTCCTATTTACCGGTTTTAATACTGGTAACGAGTATACCGCAGTCGCTTGCGTCCAACTGCAACGTTTCCACTTGTTGTTAACTTTTGGTTGTGATTGCTCAAGAAGAAGAAAATTTTGAAAATGGAGCAAAATTTAATTTTGTTAATGCTGGCCACGCAAATCGGTGATAACATTATTAATACGGCAAATGATGGCGTTCAGAATTTAAGAAATTTTGTTAATTGCGAAAATTAAGAAGCGGCTGCAGCAACGGCTGTGCTAAATATGTTTTCCCAGTTCGACTGTATTAGCACGCGAAGTGTCTGGATGCTCGAGTGCAATGGTTGTTATTGGGACGTGGATGTGCCAAAGTGGATTTAGGGTTTGTTTAAGGAGAGCTTCAGGATGGAATGAAGTCTCTCTCTAAAGTTATTTGATTCCTTGCCTCAAATGGAACGGAAGGAAACCAATTTAAGAGCGTGCATCCTACTGGACTAGCGGGTTGCCGTAGCTTTGTACGGTCATTCGCCGAGTACAGAACCGTTGCCGTATGTTTGGCTTATCGACTGCTAGCCTTTGCAACATTCAAAAGGAGTTCTACAAACTTGTTTGCCAAAACATGGCACTTGAGTATCTGGGGCCAAATTTGTTGACCTAATCAAAAATTTAGGATTCGGTGCAAGGCATTGAAAAACTTGGGATTCCGCAGTGGCTCTTATGGACTACAGATATAGATTCATGTATATAAATGTGGGGTCTGCTGGCAGATGTAACGACTCCCAGATATATGAACGGTCAGCCCTGAAGCAGATGATATCCACAAGCGGTTTATTTCAAAATAACGCTAAGGGAATAGGAGGTGTTGACGTGCCGGTGTTTGGATTGGGCATTCCACCCGTTCTCGATTGAAGCCTCTGACGATAAGAAGCACTTGAATTACCACCTATCTAAGGCTAGACGCGTCGTGGATAATGCGTTTAGACAACTGAAGGGAAGGTTTCGTCGCCTTAGCAAAGGCATTAACAATAATATTGAAAATGCAAAGGGCTGTTGTGTTTTGCACAACTTTTTAAATACTCACAACAACAAGTACGACAAAGTTTTAGGCTTGCCATTGAATGAGCGTGAACAGCCCGAACACCACAGACAAACAGCTCTGCAGAGGAAATAAGAAAAGCAATAGCTGAATCACTTGCTGAAATAGTTGAATAAAACAATATTTTTTATCACAATTAAATTTGTTAGCTACTATTTTTCATTATTTGAACTAAATTTTTCCTTTAAAACTTTCATTAACTCTCTCTAGTTTTCAACGACACGCTCGTGTGTCAAGGCGGCCGATCCGTAAATTCTTTGAGGATTGCGGTTTTTTTTTTACTCCTATGCCATTTCGCATATTGCATTAACCGCTTTGTCCATTTTAATCGTTTTATCGCCTCCAGAATTGTTCCGTCTCCTCTTCGCGGTTGAAGGCCCATCCTCGGGGGACACGCATGTCGAACGTGACGACTCATCGACGACTTTGACTTCAAATTCTTCCAAGCATTCCACTTCCATTTCGTTTTCTATTTGAAATCCTGTTGAAACAGCAATTTATATGAATGAGCATCAATTAATTTGTTGTAATCATTGCACTTACCACAGCTGTCCTCCACAAGTGCCTCAGGGTTTGAAGATTTGGAAGAGGCGAGAATCTTCCCAATCGTTTTAAAATGTGGCCACGTCGATGTCGACCTGCCAGAGCTACCCACAACAGTTTTCTCATGCCTGCAATATACATATGTTCAAAACCGCGATAACATTTTCGAAAGGCGTATTTTGAATGCCTGAAACAAACCTGTATCTCTTTTTTAGTAACTCCAACTTCTTCTTCACATCTAGTGGAGTCATGTCCACGGAATATTCCTTAAATGTATCCGCCGTGTCGGCATAGACATTAACATTTTTTCGCGTACCACGCAAGTCATCAGCTCTATCGCACCATACTTCAATAAAAATGCTCTCCAAGTTCTCCGACCACCGCTTTCTTTTTTGTCCGACATCCACTAAAATTAAATTGTTTAATTACAATAATAATAATAATATTTAGTATTTTGAATCATTTTAAACTTACTTGCACTTTTGTTTTGATTTTTAATCAGCTGATTCCTGTTGCCGCCATCAGTAATTTGACCAAGAATATCGTTTCATCGGTAGAATAGGCCTATTTACTCTTGACTTAACTTAACTTAACTAAACGTAACTTAACTTAACTTAATTTAAGGAATGTATGCGTTTACTCTCAACTTAACTTAACGTAAGAAATCAGTGTGTCAGTGCTGTAGAATTATGTAAGCAGTGCTGTTAAACAAAAAACCATATATTGACCGCTCGTTGGCGCATTTTGAATACAACGTTGCTACAAAGTTCTTTGGCAGTTGCAGTCCAAACTGCTCTTTTTTTAATGTCATTTTTAAAGTCTATTAACTTTTTATCATAAATTAAACTATGATTTTCAATTAAATTGATAAGATTATGCTCATCCATTTCAATATTTGAATTTGTAAACAGCGCTTAACGTTTTGCAGCACAGTTTTTGATCAGCTGCTTGATTTACACATTAATCAACACTGTTCAACTTAAGAACTTAACGTAAGAATCTGAAACCTGCAGGTTCAGAATTAAGTTAAGTTACGTTAATTTGAGAGTAAACGCTAACATTGACAGCCATAAGGCAGATTGAATCAGCTGACTCTTACGTTAAGTTAAGTTAAGTTAAGTCAAGAGTAAATAGGCCTAATAGCGGCGCTCTAGCGGCGCGAGAAAAAATCGCTGAATTCAAATGTAACAGACACATTTTGTATGGTAAAGGCTAAAAATATCGAAGACCTCAAGGCGAAATGCTATGGGCTCTGCTTACGGCGCCAGTGTAAATGCACTATAAGTGTGCGCCAAGATTCGTTACATTGTTTGATTTTGGAAGCGGTGGACAACCTTGCCTGTTAAGGGTGAAAGTTACTTGCATACATTTTTGTTCGTTTACCTTAATTCGTCAATCTGATTACCATTTTCCATGTTGACCAGATGGAGGGCTAGTTGACCTGTTGCTTGTATTGGGCATCTGGAGCGTCTGACAATAGCTGTATCATCAGCAAAGATAGAAGTTGTCAATCGGCTACTTATTGGGATGTCTGCAGTGATGCTGTATATGTGTTGTTTGGGAGCATTGTTTTGATTTTGTGCATCAGACCTTCCAACCAAACTTTGTCGAATGCCTGAGAAACATCCAGAAATATTGCAGTGCAGTATTCTCTATTTTCGAACGCGCTCCGTATCTCTGATGTTATTCTTTTAACTTGCTCAATTGTTTCGTGCTTTTCACGAAAGCCGAATTGGTGTGATGGGATAATGTTATGAAGATTTAGGAATATATTTGTCCGGGACAACAAACAAAAAAAGCAAAAAGTCTATCAAAAAGTTTTGATAGACAAGATAATAAGCTTATAAGTGTTGTTGTGTTCTGTTCTTACAGGACCACACCTGCAGTCAATGCAGGCTTCGAGCCTCAAACATACAATGAAAACATGAAAACGCAAATTATACATGCTAAAACATACTGATAAACGTCAAATGCATTCTTGAATGATTTTTTCGCTTTACGCTTATTCAACCAAAGGATGGTTTAAAAAATGATGGTAATAATACATACGACGGAACTGTTTGATCTTTTCCAGTACAATGATGATTGACTTTTTCCCTCTGTCTGGATAGTGGCCAAGTTTGGTGATAGTATTGAAGAGCTGGGCAATTGTGCAGATCGCACAGTAAGGAAGCTCAATAATCATCTTTGGGGTTATTTGGTCACCGCCTAGAGATTGTTTTGGGTTCAATTGCTCTTTAATGATTCAAACTATTTCATTCGGGAAAACCTTGATTGGCTCATGTTGAAGCTGAGAGCCGTTTGAAACAGTCGGTAGTGCAAACGTATTTGTTGCAGGATTAGGTTGGTATAGTTTTAAATAATGACAAGGATAGTATGTGTCTGACAAGGGAGCACGTCGGTGCTCGTTTAGGTGTAACTTTATTAAGTAGTTTGATATTATTTCGGTACATTATTTATTCTTACGTCTATACGTACATATGTTTGGGACTATGCGTGTTCATATATGCGAGCGCCTATCGCGTCAGCATTTAGACGCTCGTGGTAGATCACATAACCATGAATGTAGGTTAGACCACGGGTCATTGTTATGTTTGTGCAATGTAATAAAGCACATTTATACCATTGACCTTTTTATGTTGCTGCACCAAAGTGTATGCAGGGTGATATTAAATTCATAATGCATGTGACATATAAACACACTACATTGGAACACTTTTTGAAGGTGAGCAAATGTGCTAGCTCTTTCTACATCGCTGCGGGCCCAGCCGCGAACGAAGTTTCTTATAACTGGTTGAAGGCGATTTGTTTGATTGCCATTCTCGTCGTACGCGCCGCTTTTGAAGAACGAGCTGTTCAATTTGTAAGTTTGTGTTGTTTTGGTTGTGTATTTTGCGCACAAACTATCACAAAACTATCAAAGCAGCTTCATCTTCGAGACGTGGCTTAAGCACAATGTGTGAGCTTATATATTTTTATACCCTTAACCCATAAAATGGGTAAATAAGGGTATAATGGTTTTGTGCAAAAGTATGTAACAGGCAGAAGGAAGCATCTCCGACCCCATAAAGTATATATATTCTTGATCAGTATCAACAGCCGAGAAGATATAGCCATGTCCGTCTGTCCGTCTGTCTGTCTGTCTGTCCGTCTTTATGAACGCGTGGATCTCAGAGACTACAAAAGCTAGAGACTTCAGATTTTGGATATAAGTTCTCCTATACCATGAGCAGAACAAGTTTGCTTCAAATTATCGATAACTATTCTGGTTTCCGATATACACATAATATCGATAACAAAAATATCGAATTTGGAAAATGTAAAAATGAGGGTTGAAATAATGGGTAACGATAGAACTTTTCTGAAATATTCGTCCAAATCAGTTAAGAAACACCGGAGATATCTAATCGATTGAAGTTAAGTCAGTATACCAAAGTCAATTATAAATTTAATTTACATATTTATTGCAACTGGGTTCAGGGTATCTTCTAGTCGGGCTCTCCCGACTAGAGCCTTCTTACTTGTTTGTATCTGAGCCAGTTAGTTTTATGTGAAGTTAACTTACCGGGTCGATTTATGAAATCAGGGTGATGTAGTAGATTTATTAGGACTGGCGAGTGATCAGATGATAGATCCGAAAAGCACTCTGCACTTATCAGTCTACGCGAAATGTTTGTGGTTACTGCAAAGTCAATAAAATAAGGTAGGTTTTTGGGATCTGTCAGCCAGTATGTTGGTCTGCCAGGAGAAACGTCGTCGAGCTTGTTGTTTGCTTTTATAATTGCATTATAGAGCTGCTTTTCTTTTGGAGTTACGAGACGAGATCCCCAGTGTGTTTGCTTGGCATTAAAGTCTCCTGCTGCTCTAATGCATCCACCTAGTGAGTTAAAAAATTCCATATATACAGTATACAGCGGCTAGAGTAAGTTGGTTCCAACTGTCCAAATGTATTTTTAGAGATCTGGCCTGTATAAAGTTTTCAGCAAACTCTTTATAGTAGTGGTGCTTGAGGCGGCTTCTAATCAAAATACCAGTTCCACCTTGTGTCTTACCATCGGGATGATTTGTACCGTAGAATAAGTATCCTCTTATGTTAATGTTATGTTTGATTGTAAGGTGTGCTACGGTTGAAAATTCGGGGCAAAGAAATGAAGACGTCCTGGCTGTGTTTCGATGGAATAAAGGTAATCGATGCGGTTTTTGAGCTCCTTGTAGACATGGCAGTCTCTGTAGTTGGCTGTGTGCTTGCCTTCGCAGTTGTTGCAAAATTTTTTGCTAGAGTCTTCTTTACTTGCTGGGCAACTTGAGGAATTATGCAGTTACCCACACTATATGCACAGTATACGCATCTTGGCAGTTCATACATTGTACCGGACCGTTTCGTTTGTGTGGTTCTTCTACGGTGATTCTTGGGTGCAGTAAAAGATGAAGTTTGTGTATTGGAGGCACCTCGTTATTTTCAAGCATCTTCGTTTCTGGCTCAATATCTATTTTAAAAAGTGGTTGCCGCATACTGTTCCTGTTCAAAATTTTAATGACTGTTTTTGCTCGAAATCCTTTCTACTGCAGCGCCTGTTTTATTTCTACTGGTGTTACATCAGGCTCTATGCCTTTTATTACGACCTGCAGGCCCTTGCAGCTTTTTAGTTGATACGTATAATAATTCATTTTTTTGTCGTTTAGATGCTTTATCAGAACTCTATAATTATCTTCCGACTATGTGTGGACTTTAAATTCTTGAATTTTACCCTGTACGAGAAGAACTATGTAGAAATTATCTTTGCCTATGAGCTCAATAACTTTGTGAAAAAGAGCAGTGGAGCTTTCCTCATGTATATATATTGGGGGTGGCTTTGGTTTTTTCGTGTAAGCCCCAAGGGCTTCAGAAGGCCGATCATCATTGTTTTCAGCTAAAATGTGAAACATATTGCTATTCTTTGTAGTTTCATTCGAATATGCATTTAATTTGCTACGGGTTATTTTTGGTTTACTTTTGATTTAAATGTAGCGATCCATATAAGTCTGCGAAGCCGGCTAAACATTTTTGCTGTTTGCATTTGGATTTGCTGACGGTGCATCAGTCGTTGTGCTTGTTGAACGGAAAGTAGGTGCAGTTGAACGGGAAGACGGTGCAGTGTTTGTTGTAGTCGCTGTTGCGGTACCTAGAGAGGGCCCAGCACTTGCAGTCTAAGCTTAGAGAAACGGGAAGCACGAAAACTTTCGGTTGCGTGCTGTGTACAATAATTTATTTGTCGGGTTGGGTGTTGCAGACCACGCGCGGTCGGATTGCGTTGACACGATAGATAGCAGAGACGGGGCGCTGAGCAAGAACGTTCTCCGTGATATATGTGTGTACGAAACCCCGAAAGCGGCTGTTTGCCCTCAAAAAGTTTTTTAACAAAATCCTGCAACAAATGCGTATTTTCCACTGACTTAAATAAACGAGTCGTAACTACAACAATCAAGTCAATTGAGTTTCGCCCAAAATAAAATATGGTCTGTTGTTGTTTGAGGTTATAACAAAACCCTGATCTGAGGGAGTAGAAATTATTTCGGATTCAGCGACCCCAGATCAGAACTTATTTTTTGCATCTGCATTATGACAAGATACATGTGTTGTTATACTTGATAACATTTTTAGGTCGTAAATCGATTGTCGAGGCTTATATACGAAAAATAATAGGCAAGCTTTACATATCATCACACGCCTCAAAAGCTCAATAAGATCAAGGCTGTAGTGCTCAAATATTTGATGAGGCTCAGTTGTAGTCTCTATTCTTTTCGTTGTACGCTTAGTTACTAGTTTCATTTCAACCGCTCGCACGAGAACGTCAACGGGTGGAGATTAGATATCTTATTTATAAAAGCTTTATAGCAATAAATATATAGGAAGCAAGTAATTACTTTCAGTAGAGTCTGGCTTATGATCGCAGTGCGCTTATAATAGTGAAAACTAACACTCAAACAAGTATTGCATTTTTGTGAAATATGTTTTTTTTTCGATTTAATGTATGTTTTAATAAACAGAAGTGTGTGTGCTCGTTTCACTTTTAACTACCATTAGTGCGTGTCTAGAATGCAAATAAAATCAAATAAAAAAGTTGCAGTCGGACTCAGCCGACTGCGGAATACTTTGATAGCAGTGTAAAATCCGATGGTAAATTGTGGTGGTTTGCAGAAGGGGGATTGTAGCAGCCTAGTTTGGTGCGGCTTACAAAAGTTGTTTGATGCTTATCTTCAGCGATACTTCACCATTTACCTTGCCACCAAATTAGCTCGAGCCTTAAATCTGTTAAAGATATAAGCGTCCTCATCGAAGAACCTAACACTTTTAAGTTCAGCCCATGGTTGTTCTATTGCGAAGTTTAACATTTTTAGCTTTGAGGGGGTCAAAAATATAAGTTTTTAAAGACGGACCGAACACCAAAATGTTCATTGCACGAGACCAACATGCTATTTACCGTCGGTATCAGACGACAACAATAAAGTGTTTATGCATGAATAACTAAAATGCTCTGATATAATAATTAAGTGTTTTAACGACAAAACTTTCAGTGAAACTAAGTACAAAATAATTAATTATAACGATATTTATGAATGTAACTCTTACAAATCAAGTTTTTTACAATAACATTATACTTCAATAAAAATATACACTGTACCAATCAAAATGGGCTTAAAGTGTGTATAATAATTGTTTGTGAGGATGCAGGCATCGTAACGTACAAGCAGATTATTTTAGAGATTGATACAATCGTTGAGAAGACACCAACAGTTCAACACAATTTATCAGCAGTAAAAAAACTTAGTGTAGAAAAAAACCCAATTTTTCACACAATTCTATATATTCGTTTTCTTTGTCCCCTTAAATTTCGTTATATGGAAGATTGACTATAATAATCGAAAATATCAATTTAATATATCGAAGCACAAAGAAATAAAATAACCGCCAAAAAACTATAAAATTCAATTCACATATCGCTGACAACAAATACTTTTGTTTGCAACTGGAAGTAAAATGATTTTTTATATAATCGCAATACTGTCCATGGTATTGACCGCAAATGCTGAAGTTCAAGTGGAACCAAACAGGTATTTATTAATTAACTGTATTTTTTGTCAACATCTATACCATCAACTATAAAAATCACAGAACAAATAATATAATATGCAATTGGAGAAATCATATTTTTATACTCGATACCGAAGGTAAAGAGTATATTGGTTTTGTGCAATGTCCGTCGTGGTGTATATCCATCTGTCTGTCTGTCCGTCCGTATGGTTGCAAGTTTTTTCCACACCCTTCAAGCTAGAGACTTGAAACTTTCCAATGCTCTTTATCTATGGGATAGTAAATTAAAGTGTCAGGATTCGGGTTCTACGATAAGTGGGGGACTGGCAAATCGATAAATTCGATAACTCAAAACCGTTAAATCCACATATTTCGCACATCCTTACAACTAGAAATACCAATTTGGCAAGAAGATAGCTACTAGCAACCCCCAAAAAACTGCATGCAAGTTTTGGAGCCACGCCGATCTCTTCCGCCCCCAGCCCTACTGCATTTTGAAATCAGAAATGGCTATATCTCCCACAGTTTTTTAGCTATAGCCATTAAATTTGGTGCCAAGATAGGTGATGATGACCCTCCAAAAACTACACCAAAAGTTTGGATGCCACGCCCACCAATACTGCCCTAGCCGCCCCCATCCACCCCAACGCTTCGTCAAAAAACGGGAATGCGTGTATCTTGCAGAGTAGTGGATCTAGAGCCACCAAATTTGATAGAAAGATAGCTGGCAACGACCCCTAAAAATGTGCATCAAAGTTTTCGAGCCACGCCCACCCATTCTGCCACCTTTCCACAAATTTCACAAACTTTAAGCTAGAGTCACCCCTGCCGCATCCGTACCCCTTTGCAATCAGGCCTCTTTTTACCGGTTTTAATACTGGTATCGAGAATGCCGCAGTCGGTTGCGTCCGTTTCCACTTGTTATACTCGTTCCCGAAGGTAAAGAGTGTATTGGGTTTGTGTAATGTACGCTATGATGTCTGTCCGTCTGGCCGTCTGTATAAACGCAACTTTTTTCCAAACCCTTTAAGCTAGATACTTGAAACTTTCCAAATATCTTCATCTACGGCCGCGACAGAGTGTCAAGATTGGGGTTCTACGATGACTGGGAGGCTGAAAAATCGATTAATTCGATATCTAAAAACCGAAATTTGGAAGGAATACAGCAATTGACAACCCACTAAGATCTTTAGCAAAAATGTGGATGCACATTTCTTACAAACTTTGAGCAAGACACCAAATTTAGTATGAATATATTTATTGACATGCCACAACGATCTGCATCAACAATTTTGATGAAACGCCCACCCATACCGCTCCCACACCTTTAACAAACTTTGAGCTAGAGTCACCAATTTTGGAAGGAAGACAGTTGGTGGCATCCCCATCTGCATCGGATATTCTTTAGGGCAGCGTACAGCCCTGCCGCATCAGTACGGCCTCTTTTTACCGAATTTAATACTGGTAACGGGTATGCCGCAGTCGGTTGAGACTTCATTGTTTCCACTTCTTTTTATACTCGATACCGAAGGTAAAGAGTATATTGGTTTTGTGCAATGTCCGTCAAAGTGTCTGTCCGTCTGTCCGTCCGTATGTGTGCAAGTTTTTTCCACACCCTACAAGCTAGGGACTTGAAAATTTTCAATTCTCTTTATCTATGGGATAGTAAATTAAAGTGTCAAGAATGGGGTTCTACGATAATTGGGGGGCTGGCAAATCTATAAATTCGATAACTCAAAAACGATAAATCCGCATATTTCACACACCCTTACAGCTAGAACTACCAAATTTGATAGCTACAAGACCCCCAAACAACTTTATCAAAAATTTTGGAGCCACGCCCCCCATTCCAACCCCAGCCCCCCCGCATAAAAAAGTCAAAAAAGCCAATATCTCCCACAGTTTTTGTGCTAGAGCCACCAAATTTGGTGCCAAGATAGGCGATGATGACCCCCCAAAAACTGCATCAAAAGTTTGGATGCCACGCCCATCAATACCGCCCTAGCCGCCCCCATCCACCCAAACGCTTCGTCAAAAAACGGGAATGCGTGTATCGTGCAGAGTAGTGGATCTAGAGCCACCAAATTTGGTAGGAAGATAGCTGGCAACGACCCCCAAAAAACTGCATCAAAGTTTTTGAGCCACGAGCACCCCTTTCAACCGCTTTCCCCACGTTTTACAAACTTTGAGCTAGAGTCACCAAATTTGGTATGAAGGTAGCAATTGACATTCCACATAGATCTGCAGCAATAATTTGGATGCCACGCCCACTCATACCGCCCCCAGCCCCCCTTTCCACACCTTTTTACAAACTTTGAGCTAGAGTCACCAAATTTGGAAGGAAGGTAGCAATTGACATTTTACAAAGATCTGCATCAAAACTTTGGATGCCACGCCCACCCATACCGCCTCCAGCCCCCCTTTGCCCACTTTTAACAATTTTCGAGCAAGAGTCACCAAATTTGGAAGGAAAGTAGCAATTGACATTCTACAAAGATCTGCATCAAAAATTTGGATGCCACGCCCAGCCATACTGCCCCCAAACTCCCTTTACCCACTTTTTACAAACTTCGAGCTGGAGTCACCAAATTTGGTATGAAGATAGCAATTGACATTTCACAAAGATCTGCAGTAAAAATTTGGATGCCACAGCCACCCGTACCGCCCCCAGCCCCTCTTTCCCCACCTTTTACAAACTTCGAGCTAGAGTCACCAAATTTGGTATGAAAATAGCAATTGACATTTCGCAAAGATCTGCTTTAAAAATTTAGATGCCACACCAACCCAAACCGCCACCAGCCCCCCTTTCAACAGCGCTTACAAACTTTCAGCTAGAGTCACCAAATTTGGAAGGAAGATAGTTGGTGGCATCCTCATCTGCATCGGAGAATCTTTAAGGCAGCGTACACCCCTGCCCCATCCGTACCCCTTTGCAATCAGGCCTCTTTTTACCTGTTTTAATACTGGTATCGAGTATGCCGCAGTCGGTTGCGTCCGATTGCAACGCTTCCACTTGTTTTTTATAAATTATCGCTCAAAACATATTGAATTTCGCTGTACAAGTTTTTGTTGCGACAGCCAGTGTCTAAGAAATTTGTTGCGGGTTTGGCTTAAATTTAGCACTTTGCACTTGTCTGTTTAATTTGCCGCTAAAATGTACGATGGTTTGGAAAGTGATTTCTTAGCACAAAACTAAATGAATCAAGAGCAATGCATTATTTGCTATCAGATAGCTCATTCAAAGTAAAAACAAGTGGAAACGTTGCAGTCGCACGCAACCGACTGCGGTATACTTGTTACGAATATTAAAACAGGTAACAAAAAGCCTGATTGCAAAGGGGTACGGATGCGGCAGGGGTGTGCGCTGCCTTAAAGATTTTTCGATGCAGATTGGGATGCCACCAGCTATCTTCCTTCCAAATTTGGTGACTCAAGCTCAAAGTTTGCAAAAGTTGGGAAAGGGGGGCTAGGGGCGGATTGTGTGGGCGTGGCATGCAAATTTTTGAAGCAGATCTATGTGCGATGTCAATTGCTATCTTCATACTAAATTTGGTGACTCTAGCTCGAAGTTTGTAAATGGTGGGGGACGGGATCTTTGTGGTATGTCAATTGCTATCATCCTACCAAATTTGGTGACTTAAGCTCATAGTTTGTAAAAGGTTGTGGTTGGGGGGCTGGGGGTGGTAAGGGTGGGCGTGGCTTTAAAACTTTGATGCATTTCTTTGGGGGTCGTTATCTGCTATCTTCCTATCAAATTGGGTGGCTCTAGCTCCACAACACTGGAAGATACACGCATTCCCGTTTTTGACTAAGCGTTGGGGCAGCTAGGGAAGGCTAGGGCGGTATTGGTGGGCGTGGCATCCAGTTTTTGGGGGTTATCATCACTTATCTTGGCAACGAATTTCGTGGCTCTAGCTTATAAACTGTGGGAGATATGGGCTGTTTTGGCCTAAAAATGGGTGGCTGGGGCAGGATGGGGGCTGGGTGGGTGTGGATCCAAAATTTTTGATGCAGTTATTAGTGGGTTGCTAGTTGCTATCTTCTTACCAAATTTGGTAGTTCGAGCTTTAAGGATGTGCGAAACATGTGGACTTATCGGTTTTGAGTTATCGAATATATCGATTTGCCAGCCCCCAAGTCATCGTAGAAGCCCAATCTTGACTCTTTATCAGACCCGGCCATAGATAAAGAAAGTTGGAAAGTTTCAAGTCTCCATCTTGAAATGTGTTGAAAAAAGTTGCGCACATACGGACGGACAAACGGACTGACGGACAGACGGTCAGACGGACAGATGGACAGACACCATGACGGACATTGCACAAACCCAATATACTTTTTATCTTCGGTAACGAGTATAAAATGCATTGAAAAACGATGTGTTTATAGCTCAAAATGTACAATTGTACATACAACAGGAGTTTAATATAAAATGTAATTAATGTACCTTTAATCTTTAAATTTCAAAGTTCATACATATTCCAAATAATACCCCGATTCCACTATGCTGCATTCTTCATTAACAGCAAGTCGGGAATGTAGGTGATTCCATTATACATCCAATTGGTTTCGGCATTCTTTTTTAACAGGGTCTGTTAAAAGACAGCAGACAGCCATTTGTGTATAATGTGAATTCTTGTTGCTATCGACTATGTTTATGCTCTGTTCAGTGCTCTGTAATGTTAACTTCTAACATTCCCACTTGGTCGGTTTTCAACCAACTGGGAATGCAGCCAACCAACGGGGAATATTTGAACAAGATTCCCATTGTACAAATGGGAATCCAATCCAAAAGAATGCAGCATTCCCGAGTTCCAATTACATACTTGCATTCTGCTTGTAGTGGAATCAGGCTATAAATGTCTCAAAACTGTAGCGACTTATACCCCGATTCCATTAGGCTGCATCTTTCATTAACAGCGAGTGAAAGATGTAGGTGATTCCACTATAAATCCAATTGCATAGTTGCATCTTGATTTAACAGGGTCTGTAAAAAGACAGCAGACAGCTGTTTGTGTATTACCCCGATTCCATTAGGCTGCATCTTTCATTAACAGCGAGTGAAAGATGTAGGTGATTCCACTATAAATCCAATTGCATAGTTGCATCTTGATTTAACAGGGTCTGTAAAAAGACAGCAGACAGCTGTTTGTGTATGATACGTTTATATTTAATTGGAAGCAAATATGAGTTCGAACACAAATAAAATTAGTGAAGCCAAAAAAGTAAAAATTATTGCTTTAATTTTGCGCAAAATGCAAACCTGGTTTAGCGAATATCCCAGTTTGTTTGGACATACACTTGATGACAAGCTGTTTTACTCAAATCGGCACTGTTTAAACCAAGCATCGATTACAAATTTCATAGTATCGACTATGTTAAGGTTCTGTTCAGTGCTCAGTGATCTTAACTTCTAACATTCCCACTTGGTCGGTTTTCAACCAACTGGGAATGCAGCCAACCAACGGGGAATATTTGAACAAGATTCCCATTGTACAAATGGGTATCGAATACAAAAGAATGCAGCATTCCCGAGTTCCAATTACATACTTGCATTCTGCTTGTAGTGGAATCAGGCTATTAGTTGCATAGAAACAGACGTACATTCAGACATGGCTGTATTGACCCAGCTTGCGAGGCTTACTTCAATGCGTTGTACATTTAATATATCTAATATTAACGAACTATTTACAATGTCTCAGATTGCTTTCAGGTATTTCACACCTTTTTATACCCTTAACCCATAAAATGGGTAAATAAGGGTATAATGGTTTTGTGCAAAAGTATGTAACAGGCAGAAGGAAGCATCTCCGACCCCATAAAGTATATATATTCTTGATCAGCATCAACAGCCTAGACGATATAGCCATGTCCGTTTGTCCGTCTGTCCGTCTGTCTGTCTGTATGAACGCGTGGATCTCAGAGACTACAAGAGCAAGAGACTTCAGATTTTGTATATAAGTTCTCCTAGACCATCAGCAGAACAAGTTTGCTTCAAATTATCGATAACTATTCTGGTTTCCGATATACACATGGTATCGATAACACAAACATATCGAATTTGGAAAATGTAAAAATGAGGGTTGAAGTAATGGGTAACAATATAACTTTTCTGCAAATTTTGTCCAAATCGGTTAAGAAACACCGGAGATATCGAGTTAACAAGGCGTTACTGACCAGAGCTGGCAGATTTTCAGTTTTTGGTGGCCAAATCCTGTGGATGGAAGTCCTCGTTAGAAACGAAGGATCACGAAGAGAGCGAAAAACAAATAAACAAATAAAAGCAACCAGTGTTATCTTGTCATATTATTTTATGTAAATTTGATGTATTCTTCTTGTATCAGAGTATTTTTATCACTTGCTTTTATGCTCTGATACCGAAGGCAAACTTGAAAATCGATTTACCCTATGTTTTCTACATTCTTACAATAAGAGTTATAAATACATCAACAATTTTGATGCCACAAACCCTTTTCGCCCCCAGACTTCTGAATTTTAAAATCGGAAAAGCATTCACCATCTATAGTTTTTAAGCTAGAACCACAACATTTAGTGCCAAGATAGACGATGACGTCTTCCAAAAAACTGCATTAAAATTTTATTGACCACGCCTGCCCTTTACACCCCATCCGCTCTGCATTCTGAGATGGAGTCACCAAATTTGGTGGCAATATAGCAGGTGACGTCACCCAAAGATCTGCATCAAAAACCCCGTTTCACGACCCACTGCCTTTGAAATCCTGGTATCAAAAAATTATAATATATATATTTATAATTTGTTTCGCTTTATTTAAAGAGATCGACCAGATTCGCAAAATAACACCAAATCAGAGAGCAGCTTTGAAAAGGAAGACGTCGGTTGGACTAATATCAACGCCGAGGTTGATGTGGTGACGCCTATGGTTCTTTCACATCTTCAAAAGCTGGGAATAGAGCATTTAGATCTTCCAGATATGAAAGAGAGTATTTCTATTGTATGTTCGACTTAAATTAATGAGATTTTTTTCAAAGGTTGTTAATCTATATTCTTATTAGAAGCCTTTTTTCATCACCTACGAGGCTGGTCTGCACCTTACAAATGGAATTGTCTATAATCTTGCAGGCATACAGAGACATGACAATGCATTCATGACATATGAAGGCAAATCGTTCTTAAGTAAATTTTATTTAAGAATAAATAAACTTCAGGTAAGTAAAGTACGTAAGAAGGCTATAGTCGGGAAAGCTCGAATAGGAGATACTCTGAACCCTTGTTTGTATGGATCTGTATGCGTACACACGTATGCAAAGAGTTCCTGAATGCTTGACTTAGCACCAATCTTAAGGCCTATTTACTCTTGACTTAACTTAACTTAACTTAACGTAACTTAACGTAACTTAACTTAAGGAATGTATGTGTTTACTCTCAACTTAACTTAACGTAAGAAATTAGTGTGTCAGTGCTGTAGAATTATGTAAGCAGTGCTGTTAAACAAAAAACCATATATTGACCGCTCGTTGGCGCATTTTGAATACAACGTTGCTACAAAGTTCTTTGGCAGTTGCAGTCCAAACTGCTCTTTTTTTAATGTCATTTTTAAAGTCTATTGACTTTTTATCATAAATTAAACTATGATTTTCAATTAAATTTATAAAATTATGCTCTTCCATTTCAATATTTGAATTTGTAAACAGCGCATAAAGTTTTGCAGCACAGTTTTTGATCAGCTGTTTGATTTTTACGTTAATCAAAACTGTTCAACTTAAGAAAGGCCTATTTACTCTTGACTTAACTTAACTTAACTTAGCTTAAGAGTCAGCTGACTCAATCTGCCTTATGGCGGTCAATGTTAGCGTTTACTCTCAACTTAACGTAACTTAACTTAATTCTGGATCTTGACACTTTATCGATTCAGCCAATGGACAAGAGTATTAATACATATTTGCAAAATGTCACATCGTACCAAAGAATATAGAATCTGAAGAGTTTGCAATTGGTAAGAAATGCTATCTCTCAGTCAGCAAGGTAGGCAATAACAATTTTTTGCCTTTGCTTGCATCATGGAATAATATAGAGAATAAAAAAAGCAGTAAGCAACAAGTGGAAACGTTGCAGTCGGACGCAACCGACTGCGGCATACTCGATACCAGTATTAAAACCAGTAAAAAGGGACCTGATTGCAAAGGGGCCTATCTTCCTTCCAAATTTGGTGACTCTAGCTCAAAGTTTGTAAAGGTGGGGAAAGGGGGGCTGGGGGCGGTATGGGTGGGCGTGGCATCCAAATTTTTGCTGCAGATCTATGTGGAATGTCAATTGCTACCTTCATACCAAATTTGGTGACTCTAGCTCAAAGTTTGTAAAAGGTGGAAAAAGGGGGTGGAAGTGGCTCCAATATTTTTGATAGAGTTGTTTGGGGGTTGATAGTAGCTATCTTCTTACCAAATTTGGGAGTTCTAGCTTTAAGAATGTGCGAAAAATGTGGATTTATCGTAGAACCCGAATCCTGACACTTTAATTTACTATCCCATAGATAAAAAGAATCGCAGAGTTTCAAGTCTGTAGCTTGAAGGGTGTGGAAAAAAGTTGCGTTCATACAGACGGACAGTTGGACAGACGGACGGATGGACGGCCACCATGACGGACATTGCACAAACCCAATATACTCTTTACCCGCGGTATCGAGTATAATAAGTGTGAGCGAGCGCGATAGTGGATAGAATGTTCAGATGGTTTTGTTTCAGTTGCCCTAGCACTCAGCGGCCCGTCAATTGTGCGACAAGTGGCGGGCCAGCGACAACCAAGAACGATAAAAATGTGTTAGTATATGTGTGCATGTGAGTTTTTTTTACATTTCTGGTGGGCCTGCTTGTCGAGATTTTTGTTATTTTTGTTAGGTGTTTTAATTTGGTTTTTTTGCTTTGAGTTTTTAATAACCAAAGGAAAACATTTGTACAAAATGGGCGTGTCACCGCCCCTTTTACAAGAGATAGGTTTTGTATTTTCTATGTTTGTCAGCCTATCACGACCAAACTTGGCGGTTTTTATAGTTATTATAATACTTACATCGTTGCAAAAAAAGATCGACATAAGTCAACTATATCTTATAGCTCCCATAGTAACAATTGGTAAAAATTTGATTTTTCGTATGAAAACATTTTTGTTCTTGAAGATATTTGGTTTAAACTTTCTGAAAATTAGTATATTTATGTTTCTTACATTTTGGGTAAAAGTTATAAACATCGGCCCACTATTTCATATAGCTCCCATAGAACCGCTTATTAAAAAATTAATGACATATAGTAATAATATAATATAATAATAATAATAATAATAATAATAGTCTTCGTGTTCATCAAAACTTTGTTGACTTAAATCGTTCTTTGAATTTAAGTCGCTGGAAAGCAACTCTAAGACCTCAGAGGGGAGGCATTGTTCCTTTGTCAATTTAATACGTCTTTCTAGGCTTATTGACAAGATTATCGGATAATATTCCCTCCCTCTGCTATTGCAAGATCTGCAGCTTGTTTGTGACGTGCCCTATGGCTTTTGTTACTAAAGTGCAGAGAAGGTCGTCCAACCGGCTTAAATTTTGCATTGATAAGTAAAATTGTTTCCGAGCTTAGCCAATCTGCAAATCTGCTACGGAAGTAAGCCAAATTTCCTCTGCATTTATTCCACTTAGCAGACAAATGGTATGTAAATAATTTTGATATTTCTTCGATAACTCGGTTGTGGAAAAACACGTTTTTGGAACTTTCGCCATAAAACAGTTAAAAATTGCAACCTCTTTTTGCCCTTTTACACTCACTGCAGTCAATTTTGCAAACAACGTCGCATTATCAAATTTAAGGTTATAATCTTTATATTGAAATATCTCTGGTTGTGGTTAAAAGAAATTAAGACTACACTCATTTTAAAGGCAATGAAACACTCTAAATCACTGTTTTAATTTTAAGGTGGGACTAGGTGGGACTCACTTTGCTAGTCCATTCAAAGTTCAGTATTCGTTTTAAAATTTTTCATTTAAGGCAACTTACAATAAAGACAAATACGGGGACAAGACAAGCAAAACCTACATTCTAATTTCGCAAACACAAAGTACAAGCCACCCACCATCGACAGCCATTTGTTTGTTTTCAATTTTTAAGTGTAAATTTACTTTTATTTATTATGTTCTTTGTTGCACAATTTTTTTTAAAGTTAGCTGCGCGCGCTCTTCTGTTAGAACAGCTGTGTTTAACAGCTTGTAACTTAACAGTGGAGGCCTCTGTTAAAATTGGTGGTATGTACCATTAAAGCTCAATCATATTACTATGTAAAGCCACCAACAAAATGTTAATTAAATGACTTTCAAAAAATGGGTTTTGGCCAAAAAAAAAACTAGTCAAATTACCCATAGTGCGCCCGTTCTAATAAATCTTCTTCGAAACTTAGAGCTTGTAAATCGACTCGGTAAATAAGACCTCACCAAAACCTAACTGGCTCAATGTTGAAGCTAACAATGATAGTTTTCGTCTGCAGCTCGCATCTTAAAGCCTCAAACCGTAAAAACAAAATACATACCACCAAAAGAAAACAAATCTACAAGTTGAACAGCTCGATCTTGAATACAACTCTTAGCTCACTGAAAGAAACAGTGATGCATATGGGAAGCCACAAAGAAGGCTGGGCAGACAGCGATGAAGAAAAAGCTAGAATATTTGCTACTTACCTTCAAAAAGTGTTCGAACATAATGCTGCAATAAATGCGTTCCTTCTACCGACTGCATCAAACAAACTCCAGCTTCAACATAAGCCAAATGCGTTTAGCCCGAATGAAGTCGCAAGAATCATAAAAGAGAAATTGAACCAAAAAGAAAACTCCAGGCTGCGATCCATTAACAACAAAGATATCTATTGAACTACCTGCATCATTGCCCAGATCTTTAATGCCATTACCAAACTTTTGGAATGATACAAAACACGAGGAAAGATCTCAGTCCTCTTATTTTTTTGATTCTTTATTTGGCGGAAAACAGGGATGAGGTTGCCCTTTAATCCGTCATTGATTATTATAAAAGACCATGTCTGTATAAACTAAGGGTACAGAAATAATAAATGTTTATGATAATATGTTAACAGGTTAGTGAATTGGCGCCTTTTTGTTCATCTAATTCAACCAGTTTAAAATCCCTATGAAGTGTAGGGTTACGAACGAACCAATCACAGCCCGTGATGGAGCACATCGATATATTTTGGAATCTTTGTACTCTCTGTCTACTTGAATTAGAAGCAATTCCCCAGATTTGCATTCCGTATTTCCACGTTGGGGCATAGATTTGGTTGTAAATACTTCTTTTGTTTAGTAGTGACATCTTACTTTTTGCGTTCATCATCCAGTTTTTTCATTTTCGAGCGGCAGGCTGCTACCACTAAAGAAATATGTTTTTTGAAGGTGAGACGTTTGTCAAGTGTAATTCCCAAAAACTTGGCATTACAGTGTTGGGACAAAGCTTGACCATTAAGGAAACACTCAGGAGGTGCTTTCCTTCTTAAAGAAAAGTAGACATTTACAATAAAACCAATGTACCATCTTTTAGTCCAGGCCTCAAAGCTGCTTAGGTACGAGTATAAAAGGCACACATCATCAGAAAATGTGGCAAGCAGCATTTTGGCGTCGCGTTCCGTTTGTAAAGATCCTGGGACAGGAATATCGTTTGAGAAGCAAGAGTACAAGACATTTCCAATTACACTTCCCTGCGGAACTCCGGCCTGAAATGGTGATAAAACCCTTCTAGTTTTCACTGCAAATTGGCGTCTCTTTAGGTATGATTTTAGCTGTAAATAAAAAGGAGCTGGAAGCATTCGATTTAATTTTGCTAGTAGACCGGTGTGCCAGAGACGAACGGAGGCCTGCTGTACGTCAAAACAAAATTCACTACAGTACTCCTTCTCGTCATACGCTCTGAGAATATGGTTGACAACCCGTTGCAGCTGCTCGGGCACAGCGTGTCCTGCGCGGAGGCCAAACTGGTAGTGAGGGATGATGTTTTGAGCTTCTAGGGGCTCTTCCAGACTGGTGAGGAACAGTTTCTCAAAAAGTTTGGAGAGGCAAGGCAAGAGACTTATAGGTCGGTAGGAACTGGAATCTTTTTCGGGCTTGCCAGCTTTATGGATGAAAAGAAATGCAACTTAAATATGGCATTAAATATTTTTGTAAGGAACCTTACTGATAGGCTTGGGAGCACTTGCAGTGCTCTACTGCAAATGCCGTCATATCCAGGAGCCTTATTTCTGTTCAGCCTGGATTATCTGAAGCTGACTTCCTCTCGAGAGAAGGGACAGATCGGAGGAGATGGTTGGTGGATAGTATTCACGAGGGCCTCAGTTCTAAAGCAGATGCGAGGTCGAGGGGCGTGAATCTCTCCGCCAGGTGGATGGAAAAATCATTAGCTTGCTCTTCGCCGGATCGACACCACTGGCCATTGGCTTTTTTGATCGGCGCTTGCCTCAGTGGTTGTTGCTTAAGGTTACGAGTTCATTTCCACACGGAGTAGTTGGTCACGTGAGTGCATTCGGCATTCAAAAGCATCTGTTCAAAATAATTTGTCTGTTGCTCCCGCAGAGCTGTTTTGAGCTCGAGCGCAGCCCGGTGCCACTATGCTTTATCCCAAGGGTGGTGCGAGCGAAGATATTGCTTGCGCAGTCGACGCTTTAGGGTAAGGAGGAACCTTATCTCTGGAGTGGGTGTGAAGACTCTGTTAATTCTGATACCGTGGTATGGCTGCAGATAACGAGAATCTCTGGCAGCGTCATGAACAGCCTGAGAAAACAGATCCAGGGCAAGGTCTATGTTCTGTGTCGAGATTATTTCTAGTTCGTCAATGGCTGGAAATTCATCTTTTTCATCTTCATCTTCCTTGATATGTGTTGATATCGCTTTTGTGGTCCAGGAGTCTTGGACTTCTTGGGAAGAAGGCAGCGTCTTTTTCAAACTCTAGGACCAGCGGAAGATGGTTCGAATCTAAGTCAAGAATGTCTCTGATAGAAGGCTTAAAATTAAGGATCGCCTTGTGCATCGCAAAGTCTATACGGGAGGGAGTGACGTTGGCTCTGTAGGTGTAGCATGTGGGTGATCCGGTAGCCAGTACCGAAACTCCAGACCGAGGCTGGTATTTGACCAGTTCAGTTCCATTATGACTAGGATTCCTCGATCCCAAGAGCTTATGTTAAGTGTTCCAGTCGCCTGCAACTATAAATCTGTAGCTGGAGGGGCTAATAAGCATGTCAAAATCGTTCTCGGTCCATCTATGACCAGGTGCCCACCTGTAGATAAAACTGACCTTGACCTGGCCGATTCTTGCTGAAATGGATAAAGGGGCTAATTGTACTTTTTCTGTGGCGGTTGCCGTTTGTGGAAAGTGTTGAATGTCATTAGGAATGAACACGGCTGTTCCTTCTCTGAAATTAATGGCAGGGTGTCTTGATAGGTATGATGAGAACCCAAAGAGTTTTAGGTCTCTACTGACTGTAGCTGCATGTCAATTAAGCGGTTTATTGTGAAGCTTATCATCGCTATATGTTCGTTCAGCTTGTCAAGCGAGGTTTGCAGTGCGAGGAATGGTTGCAGTTGTGGTTGTTGTTGATTTTGATTATATGATACTGTAAAGCTGAGAGCAGCCTTGAGCTGGTTGATGATTCGACCGGTGAGCAACCTCGGCGTAGGAGAGCGCAGCGTTCCTAGCATTAGAATATAGCTGATCGTTATGTTGTATGCCAAACTGTTAATGGGATGAGTTGGCTATTCCGGTCTTAATATAGGTTTGTTTTCTTTTAGTTAATATTTGAAAGTGTTGGCAGCCTTTATAGTTGGCTGGATGGTCGCCACCACCATAAGCACACTTGGCCGGCTCGTCAGGTGATTTCTTGCAGTCAGGTGACTTGTGCTCATCACCGCATCGAACTCAAAGATGGCTGTATGGTAGAGTGGGTTAAAAATCTTACCTGCCGGGAGTATAGCAAAAACACAATCTACGGCAAATTCTAAGAAACTTTTTCCAAGAAACTATAGGCCGGAAATCAATTTCGAGCCAGCGGTTTTTTGGGGGAAAATTTGTTTATACGAAGATGCAAAAATATGTGACATATCATCAAAAAATTTGTTGAAGGTGATGGAAAACTGGTTTGCATCGTTCTCAAAAGAACTTGTTTGAACAGAAATGTTCTTCTCCTTTCAAATAAGGCCCAAATATATAGAAAATGCAGTAGCGCTGATAAGCAAAACGAGACTGATGTTAGAAGGCGTAATGAGAGCGACTTATCTAAGTGAGCGCACATCACCGGTCGCCGCTTAGTGAGAGAGCTTTTGTTACAGTTACATTATTTCCAATGGAATAGATACATAATTAGCATCACAGATATGTGCAAACAATTTTTTTAAAAGTGATTTTTTAGTCCAATTTAATTTTTGAATATGGATGTTTCGGCGATGTCAATTGATTCTTCGAATTCAAACGTTGATTTATTTTCGAGGATTAATTCCGAATCTTGTTTAGATCATATGCCAAATCAACAGCACACACTATACTTTTGGAATGCCGAGCGATTTAAACGAGCTTAATCTACCAACCGCGGGCGATGTTCTAAGGTACTTTTTTCGAGCGATCGATCGAAAAGTCAAAGTAAAATGTTTTCTTATGAGCATTTTACTACGAAAATTGCTGATAGATTGATTGGCTTATGGCAGAAGTTAAATATTGCGCTGAACGATAAACGAAGTGTTGTGAAACAGCTTAATGCTATACTCAATAAATACAAAAAGAAATCAAAGACCTACATCTGAAAAAACCTACATCTGAAAGTTACAAGGCCTTCTTAAAAGCAAAAAACAACTTATTTTATTTAGGCAAGTGTAAATGCGATCTCCAAACGCGTTCTTGTTCCTGTGTATTAATGTCTGACCGCTTAAAAAAATTTTTGCTCGAGCAGCACACTAAGAGAAATCTGAAAATTCTCGAAGGTTTTGCCGAATTTTATGATTGGCGACCAGACATTGGCGACCAGCCAGCCAACAGCTTCTGACGACCCATCGTTCAGGCCTTGCCCTTCGGATATGGACGTCGACAAAGAATTTCATTTTCAAACACCTGCTCCTCCGCAAGAACATCCCCCAAAGCGAGGTCCTTATACGGAAAGATTCGATGCACTTAATTTTGCAACAGCATGCGATCGATTCGGTATATCTGACAGAGTCGCATCATTTTTGGCTATTGCACTTTTTAAAGACTTTGATGTAAAAGATAAGATGTGAAACTTCATTATAATGGACAAAGCCAAAGTCGCTCGTGAAAGAAAGAAAAGCAGGACACTTTTGCGTACACAACGGCACGACAACTCGTATATAATTCCATTTTCTTTTGATGGCAGAAGAGATAATAATATATAATATAATAAATCTATATCAGAAATGGATGGCAAATACCATACCAGATCTACAAAAGAGTCACATTTAGTTGTAGCTAAGGAGCCTCAAACCGAGTTCTTGGGCAACGTTATAGTTAACGGTGAAACCGCTGACATTAAGCACAAAAAATTGAATGAATTTTTTCAAGAAAAAGGTTTCCCGCTTACCAATTTGATTGGTATCTGCTCTGATGGTGAACCTGCCAATACTGGCACTGAGAATGGAATACTGTGGAGGTTCGAAATCTCTATGGGTAGACCTTAACATTGGTTTGGTTGTTTGCTCCATTTTAATGAGTTGCCGTTCCGGCATTTCTTTGCTGAAATTGAGAAATCTATGTCAACAGGACCAAGAAGCTCCACAGGAAAACTAGCTAAGCTAATAGAAACGTGCAAGCAGCAACAGGTAAGGAACAATTTTAAAGCTTTTACCATTAATATAATTTTTTTAAGCTTTACAAATACAATTATTTTTCAATTACTTTTTGTAAAGATACTTTCTCGCAGTCTGTTGCTCATTTGGAGCCTATTTCGTTGGGAAACATGCCACCACATGCCAGTGTTGAACAAACACTTTCTACTGACGTACATTACTTGCATCGCATAGCTAATGCTGTTAGCACTGGTTTGTGCCCAGAAGCCAATCTTAAGCAAGGTCCAATTTGTCATTCGCGGTGGCTGACGAAGGCCAGCAGATTTTAAGACTGTATATTGCAACGAATTCACCAACTGATGGCTTGAAAACACTTGCAGAATACATTATGAAAGCTTACGTACCAATGTATTTCAATGTAAAGTACTATAATTCAGCTGTGTACGGAAGTTCTTTGTTATTTAATTTTATACAGGCAACCAAATATTTGTAAATAATGTTGTGCAGTACAATTCCTACTTTGCACATTCTGAAAATATTCTATTAAAAATGCTCTGTGACAGTAGAAAATCTATACGTGGAAATCCATCAAAAAAATTATTTTCTATAAGCTTTTTAACCCTGAAGAAATAAGGACTTACAAGAAACCATCGATATGCTTTGATTGCTCGGGCTACGTCGATATGATTAATTTAGATGACAAAAGCATTTTATTTGAGCCGCCACTCACTGTCAATATTCATTTTGAGCATCTTACAGAACATTTGGAGTTTGACGATCCACCAAGACCGAGGATTCCCGCTCAAATACAAGGTACTGAGCGACTTGTGCAATTGTGTACCACTGTATCCATTGTGTACCACTGTATCCAAACGAGCAATTAAACAAAATCGTGATGACATAATGAACGTAACTATACAAAGCCGAGCAATTGTTTTCAGAATATTAGCAAAAATTCGAAAAAAAAAAAAAAACAAGTAAGAAGGCTCTAGTCGGGAAAGCCCGACTAGAAGATACCCTGAACCCAGTTGCAATAAACAAATTAAATTTTTATAAGACTTAGGTATACTGACTTAGCTTCAATCGATAAAATTCGATATCTCCGGCGTTTCTTAACCGATTTGGACGAAATTTTCAAAAAAGTTCTATCGTTACCCATTACTTCAACCCTCATTTTTACATTTTCCAAATTCGATATTTTTTTTTTTTGAAAGGAGAAGAAAATTTCTGTTCAAACAAGTTCTTTTGAGAACGATGCAAACCAGTTTTCTATCACCTTCAACAAATTTTTTGATGGCATGTCACATATTTTTGTATTTTCGTATAAACAAATTTTCCCCCAAAAAACCGCTGGCTCGAAATTGATTTCCGGCCCATAGTTTCTAGGAAAAAGTTTCTTAGAATTTGCCGTAGATTGTGTTTTTGGTATACTCCCGGTCGGTTTTTGGTCCATACAAATTGACCAGCTCTACTGTATGGCCATATGATTGACAGCGATTACATTGTACAATCTCAGTGGATTATCGCACAGCTTCAACGCTAACCCTCTGCCGGCAAATGAATTAAACTTTGTGAGCATCCTTGTTGTTGCTAGCTGAGGCAATGTTTATAAGAAACATGTGCATATTATTTCCCATTGATCTGCTTTTTGGGTTATGTGCATGGAACACTTTGTGGTCGTGTTTGGCGAGCTGCTCAACGATTTCAGTATTGAGTGTTGAGCTGTGAAGGCCTTTAATAACCAACTGGTAAGGCTTACATTCCTTAAGTTGGTAGCTATAATGTTGGACCTTCAACGAATCCAGCTTTGCCTGTATTTATACTCGTTACCGAAGGTAAAGAGTAAATTGGGTTTGTGCAATGTCCGTCATGGTGTCCGTCCGTCTGTATGTTCGCAACTTTTTTGAACACATTTCAAGCTGGAGACTTGAAACTTTCCAACTTTCTTTATCTGTGGCCGTGTCTGATAAAGAGCCAAGATTGGGCTTTTACGATAACTGGATGGCTGGCAAATCGATACATTCGATTACTCAAAACCGATAAATCCACATATTTCGCACATTCCAAATTTGGTAAGAAGATAGCAACTAGCAATCCCCTAAGAACTGCATCAAAAATTTTGGAGACACACCCACCCAGCCCCAACCCAGCCACCACCCAGCCCGCACCCTGCCCCCAGAATCCCATTTTTAAGCCAAAACAGCTCATATCTCCCATAGTTTATAAGCTAGAGCCACGAAATTCGGTGCCAAGATAAGTGGTGATAGCCCCCAAAAGCTGGATGCCACGCCCACAAATACCGCCCTAGCCTTTCCTAGCTGCCCCAACACTTAGTCAAAAACGGGAATGCGTGTATCTTCCAGTGTTGTGGAGCTAGAGCCACCCAATTTGATAGGAAGATAGCAGATAGCGACCCCCAAAGAAATGCATCAAAGTTTTGGAGCCACGCCCACCCTTACCACCCCCAGCCCCCCAACCACAACCTTTTACAAACTATGAGCTTAAGTCACCAAATTTGGTAGGATGATAGCAATTGACATACCACAAAGATCCCGTCCCCCACCATTTACAAACTTCGAGCTAGAGTCACCAAATTTAGTATGAAGATAGCAATTGACATCGCACATAGATCTGCTTCAAAAATTTGCATGCCACGCCCACACAATCCGCCCCTAGCCCCCCTTTCCCAACTTTTGCAAAATTTGAGCTAGAGTCACCAAATTCGGATGGAAGATAGCTGGTGGCATCCCCATCTGCATCGGAGAAACATTAAGGCAGCGTACAACTCTGCCGCATCTGTAACCCTTTGCAATCACGCATTTTTTACCAGTTTTAATACTGGTAATGAGTATACCGCAGTCGGTTGCGTCCGACTGCAACGTTTCCACTTGCTTGATATTATTTTTAATTAAAACTTTAGTAGTAGATTGGTTTTGTGCAATGTCCGTCATGGTGTCTGTCCGTCTGTCTGTCTGTCCGTCCGTTTGGTTGCAAGTTTTTTCCACACCCTTCAAGATAGAGACTTGAAACTTTCCAATTCTCTTTATCTACGGGATAGTAAATTAAAGTGTCAATATTGGGGTTCTACGATAACTGGGGGGCTGGCAAATCGAAAATTCGATAACTCAAAGCCGATAAATCCACATAATTCGCACATCCTTACAGCTAGAACTACCAAATTCGGTAAGAAGATAGGTACTAGCAACCTCCAAAAAACTGCACCAACAATTTTGGAACCACACCCACCCATTCCGCCCCAAGCCCCCTGCATTTTAAAGTCAAAAGAGCCATTATCTCACATATTTTGATCTATAGCCACCAAACTTGGTGCCAAGATAGGTGATGACGACCCCTCAAAAACTGCATCAAAAGTTTGGATGCCACGCTCACCAATAATGCCCTAGCCGCCCCATCCGCCCCAACGCTTCGTCAAAAACGGGAATGCGTGTATCTTCCAGAGTTGTGGAGCTAGAGCCACCATATTTAGTAAGAAGATAGCTGGCAACGACCTCCAAAAATCTTCATCAAAGATTTGGAGCCACGCTCACCCATTCCGCCCCCAGCTCCCCACATTTTGATATCAGAAAAGCCTATATACCCCACAGTTTTTGAGCTATAGCCACCAAATCTTCCAGAGTTTTGGAGCAAGAGCCACCAAATTTTTTAGGAAGCTTTCTAGCAACTACCCCCAATAATCTAAATCAAAGTTTTGGAGCCACGTCCATGCATTCAACCCCCCTTTCACCGCCATTTGCAAACTATGAGCTAGAGTCACCAAATTTGGTATGAAGATCGCAATTGACATTCCACATAGATCAGCGTCAAAATTTTGGATGCCACACCCACGCAATCCACCCCCAGCCCCCCTTTTCACACCCTTTACAAACTACGAGCTAGAGTCACCAAATTTGCAACGAAGGTAGCTGGTGGTATCCCCATCTGCATCGTAGAATTCTTGAGGCAGCGAACACCCCTGCCGAATCCGTACCCCTTTGCAATCAGGTTTCCTTTTACCGGATTTAATACTGGTAACAAGTATACCTCAGTCGGTAGCGTCCGAATTGCTGTAAGCGTGAGGATATAGCTTACGGTTTCCCTCTTGTGCTGGTGAGGCCCAATGGGCAAAGTAATTTGCTTATCAATCCTCTAAGGTTGCGATTGATTTTCATTTGCCGATCCGGATGACTTCAGCAACTTATTTATTAAATTTTTTTTTTTTCAAAATGAAGTAAAATTTGGAAAAAAAAATTTGAAAAAATTTTCAGATGCTGCCTGTTCCAAAACGTCTAAAATGAATCACTCAATTCCTTCATCAAAACTTTTTTAAAAATGTCCGCTGTCCCGAATAAATCCTTTTCTGAATTTCCCCAACACATTTTCAATTGGGCTTTCACGAAAAAAAACGAACCTATTGAGGTCAATAACATAAAAATTCGAAAATCCAGAATACTGCAATATTTCTGAGTGTTTCTCAGGAGTTTGCTAGGAAGGTCTGATGCGAAAGATTAAGACAACGCTCTGAAACAAAACACATAGCCTAGGTAAGGAATCGTGAAGTAAGATGTAACACTGCAATGTCTGACGAATCAAAAACAAAACAAAACAAAAGAAATATGGAGAAAAAGCAAGCAATGTAATGCCACCGTAAATACTTTTATAATGAAACAAGTGGAAACGTTGCAGTCGGACGCAACCGACTGCGGTATAGTCGTTACCAGTATTAAAACAGGTAAAATCAGGCCAGACTGCAAAGGGGTACGGATGCGGTAGGGGTGAAGCTGCATTAAAGATTCTCCGACGCAGATGGGGATGCCACCAGCTGTCTCTTCCATTTTGGTGACTCTAGCTCAAAGTTTGCAAAGGTGGGGGAAGGGGAGCTGGGGGCGGAATGGGTGGGCGTTTCTCCAAAATGTTTTATGCAGTTTTTGGGGGGTTGATAGTAGCTATCTCTTCACCAAATTTGGTAGTTCTAGCTGTAAGAATGTGCAAAATATGTGGATTTATCGGTTTTGAGTTATCGAACTTATCGATTTGCCAGCCCCCAGTTATCGTAGAACCCCAATCTTTACATTTTTTCTGTCCCGGCCATAGATAAAATATTTGGAAAGTTTCAAGTTTGTAGCTTAAATGGTGTGGGAAAAAATTGCGTTCATACAAACGGACGGACAGACGGACAGACACCATGACGAACATTCTACAAAGCCAATTTAATCCTTACCTTCAGTAAAAATTTGTATTTTTGTACAATCCCTGCTTATCCAACAAGATTTTTAGATCTCTGAATTTTATAGTTTTTCAGCCATGATTGTCTTTATTATTGATAAAAAAAAAATCGAACTCATTACTTTTTATTACAAAACAATAAAAACTGTTTATTAATGATTTTTATTTTTTGGCTTAAGATAAAACTCAACTCTGATAAGCTTTCTTTACCTATTATTTTTTGGTTATTGGTTTACAACAGCATTAATCGCATCCGCCCATGAGCTATTCTTTTATGCATCGGCTGACCAAATTAGACAATCTTTTTATACTCGATACCGAAGGTAAAGAGTATATTGGGTTTCTGCAATGTCCGTCATGGTGTCTGTCCGTCTGTCTGTCTGTCTGTCTGTCCGTCTGTCCGTCAGTATGAACGCAACTTTTTTCCACACCCTTCAAGCTACAGACTTGAAACTTTGCAATTCTCTTTATCTATGGGATAGTAAATTAAAGTGTCAGGATTCGGGTTCTACGATAACGGGGGGGCTGGCAAATCGATAAAATCGATAACACAAAACCGATAAATCCACATATTTCGCACATTCTTAAAGCTAGAACTCCCAAATTTGGTAAGAAGATAGCTACTATCAACCCCCAAACAACTGTATCAAAAATTTTGGAGCCACGCCCACCCATTCCGCCCCCAGCATTTTGAAATCAGAAATGGCTATATCTCCCACAGTTCTTTAGCTAGAGCCACCAAATTTGGTGCCAAGATAGGTGACGATGACCCCCCAAAAACTGCATCAAAAGTTTGGATGCCACGCCCACCAATACCACCCTAGCCGCCCCATCCAACCCCAACGCTTCGTCAAAAACGGGAATGCGTGTATCTTCCAGAGTTTTTAAGCTAGAGCAACCAAATTTCGTCGGAAGATAGCTGGCAATGACCCCCAAAAATCTTCATAAAAGTTTTGGAGCCACGCCCACCCATTTCGCCCCCATTTCCCCACCTTTTCCAAACTTTTAACTAGAGCCACCAAATTTGGTATCAAGACAGCAATTGACATTCCACATAGATCTTCATCAAACATTTGGATGCCACGCCCACCCATACCGCCCCCAGCCCTCTTTCCCCGCTATTTACAATTTTCGAGCTAGAGTCACCAAATATGGTATGAAGATAGCAATTGACATTCCACAATGATCTGCATCACAAATTTGGATGCTAAGCCCACCCATACCACCCCAGCCCCCCTTTCCACAATTTTTTCAAACTTTGAGCTAGAGTCACCAAGATAGATGCATGCGCAAATCGTAATGAGATGCACGCCACCATATGCCCCAGCCCCTTTCCCCCTTACAACTTAGCTAGACCAATTGTATGATGAATGCTCCATGATCACAATTGGAGCTAGCCCATACCCCAGCCCCCTTCCATTTTAAACTTGAGCTAGTCACATTGGAGAGGCATGCTCGACAAACCGAAAATTGATGCACGCCCCCTACTGCCCCAGCCCCTATTCCCCACCTTTTACAAACTTCGAGCTAGAGTCACCGAATTTGGAAGGAAGATAGCTGGTGGCATCCCCATTTGCATCGGAGAATCTTCAAGGCAGCAACCAGGCCTCTTTTTACCGGTTTTAATACTGGTATCGAGTATGCCGCAGTCGGTTGCGTCCGACTGCAACGTATCCACTTGTTTATTTCTAGCATATGTCCAGTATTGATTTTGAACTTCAGAGGCTTCCAGCCTTGGAATTATATTCCATGATATACAATTAGCAAACCATTTTCGCTATCATGATTATAGTTAGGACATTTCGTTGCTTTGTTTCATTCCTTAAATGACCTCAACTGCTCAACTTTTTACAAGAAACTGGATCAAAACACACACTTATTATTTGAGTTTACATATTACTGAGTAAAAAGGACACAAAATAACACGAATAACATAAATACATACATATGTACATATTTACTTACTAGATTGTATGTGCATCTGTCGCTAGACTGAAGCACAAGCTGAGGGTCTGATCAAGAGCGATCACGCAAATACAAAGTACATGCATGTTGCATACAGGCTGTGCGCGCCCGGAATGACGAACCTCGGCCACAATTTCGCTGAAAAAGTCTATGCATGTACAATTTATGTACTATGTATGCACATACATACATACATTTGTAACAAAATGTGACGATCTGTTTCAGCTTGTGCGTCTTCCTGACGCCACAAAAATTAAACCCGGCACGCTGTACAGAACTGAGTTAGCTATGAGTGAATACATAGAATGTACCACATAAGTAAGGGAGAAGCCCTAATGGTGGACACCCCTTTTATCTTGTGAAAAACCACTCAATAAAATAAATTAAAATGGCAAGTTATTGTTTTTTTTTTAAGTTTTTGTATCTTATGCGATTAAAGAATCATAAGCAAACGAATTTTTTAATTATTAAAATTTATTATTCGTAATAAACAGTATCGCAAGCGATGCAGCGATGTTGCGATTAATGTATCGCACGCTCAACATTGCTCACATACCTAATTAAAATGGCGCGCAACATAAATTTTGTTATAACTAAATAATAATTTCATTTTTTCTATTTTTCTTTATTTAACTTTATGTTGCTTCTTCTGCTCACTTGGTATCGCAATTGGCGCAAGTAAAATAACTTTTGGAAATATTAGCACATTTCAAATGCACCTCACGCTTACAAACATTGCACGCAACGGAATTTATTTTCGTGCATTTTAAGGGCATATCCTTCTTGCAAATAATGCAGAAGTCTACGTCTGTTACATAGACGCTTTTCCTATGTCTTTTAGCAGGTGATAAAATTTTGACTGGCGGTTTAGATTTTTTTCTATCTTCGTTTGCTTTTCTCTTCTCCGATCGCACTAGCAACAAAGAGACTTCTTCTTCAGCCGTTAAGACTGTGCTTTGCATTATCAATTAAAACCATTTTAATTGCAGCGAGTAATTTACGTTGTGAAATCATTGTGGCGCCCGTGTTCGTTTTGGAGTAGAGATGAAACATAATAATACGATAGTCGATACAAATATCGATTAGTGTTAAAGTGTGGCATATCGAATGGGCGCATTCGAAAAATGAGCACGCATAAACATAATTTCACATTAATTAATGTAAAACCCAAAATATTGAACAGAAAAAATGTTGGATTACAGATTATGAAAGGACATAAATAAACGAATAAGATAAAATATATTTCCCTTTGCTGAAACTTGAAATAATACAATCACAAACGCGTTGAAAAGATACAAAACTTACGTCGAAATATCGGTATTTTAATTTTTGTCTCTGTAGCATCCAAAACTAAGTATAAACACCTGTAGGCTACATATAAGGCAAGCTGGCACTGAGAGCCATCAATCACAGAAATAGACCGCGATAGCATCAAAGCTCGCCAAAATAGAGGGCGTGCCCGACTTAGAGACAGTGTCCACCATTAGGGCTTCTCCCTTACATATATTTATGCACACTTTACCCATGCGTTTTGATCTTATACTTATATGTGCACAAGTCTGCATTTAGGCGCCACAAAATTGGTCATCTACTGCGGCGGCACCAGCGACGACACCGTTCGCGTTGTTCTATTGGTTGAAAATAAAAAGCAACGGCATTTAAAAAATGTGCAAAGCGTGTGATAGTGGGACAGTTTATAAATTCTATATCATGTTTTAATAATAATTAGTTCAAAGCCATTTTTATTTATTTCCACTACAGCAACCAATAACTAAATAAAACATTCCAAATCCTGATTCAATTACAAATAAGTAACAATTGTTTTTTTTTTGATGAAACCGCCCACGTTGCACTTCATTGTGTGTTCTTCTTAAGGTTGCCAAAAATCGTTAAATTTACTTGTTTTTTGTATCATTTGTATGGCTCAAATTTATATAAGAATAACGTCATACGGGGGCAACTCTTCGAATGGCACCAGTGACGTTGTAACGGGACAGCATGCGCAAGTCGCAATCTGGTTTGTTTTAAATTTAAATACCTATGTAATGCAACGAATGCATTAAAGTAAATTATTTATGTGTATAAATGTATACAACATGGAATATATGTGTGCTCATTATTGATCTTTATTTGCGCATAAGCGAAACTTCTGCTATGTTGGCCTTAATACTTAAGTTCTAAATAAGCTAACAATAATTTAATGAAAATGTTTTCATTAAAAGTCAACAAATGTCTAATTATTTTTTTTACTCGACGAACCCGGGTTTGGAACCGAACCCGAGGGTCCAAAATATTCAGAACCCGGTTTTAGAGCCTCTGCGAATTGTCAAACTTGGGTTCGGAACCCGAACCGAACCAATGCCGTTTTTTCAGGGGCTTGCAGCTCTGGTTATAACGGTTGGTAAAGTCTGCTGGAAGAGTGGCTTGGGGTTGGCACGGATCGGCATGGCCTTCAAAAACTGTTTGATGCAGTTCTTTGGGATACCTTTGATGGCTCTAGCTCGAATGTTGTGTAAGATATTGTCATTTTCGATTTTAAAAGCTTTGGTGGTCTAGGGGCGGAAGGGTAAGGCACTGCATCAACATATTTTATTCAGTTTTTCAGGGACGTTGCTAGCTTTTTTCTCATTTAATATGGAATATCTAGCTGAAAAAAAAAATTTACATGTATGTATTTTTAAGGTGATGAATTTCTTTAGACAATCCCGAAGAGTTTTTATTTTTTTTTTAAATTTTTTTTTCAATCATCTCATGACACCTTTATATATAAACTATGTATTAGCTCTATTTTAAACCAAAAAAGATTATGTATTTTTATTACACTAAAGCGGTTTCTTTTATAGTTTGAATATAACTTTTTGCTCAAGTTAATGGCGATCGAGGGATACGGAAAAGTCATTGGTACATTAGATGACACAATCGTTTATGCTGAGCTTGCTGTGAATGTAATAAATTTTAAGCTTTATCTTCATGATTTTCGTATAATTAAATTCAGGTGTTGTAGAGTATCACAGTTATGTAAAATTATATAATAACAACCTTATTTCCATGACAGCAATATTCAAGTACAATTGGATCAAGCTCGTGTAATTCGAGAACTTACAGGACTTATTTTAAGTCCTATTACAAACCTGTTCAAGGATCGGATTACAACATCAATCGCCGATGGTCTTAAGGAACAAATGCAGTCGGTTATGGATGATTTTAACAACGAGGATCCTTTGGAACTACGTAAATTTACAAAGCAACTTATATCTGGAATAACAGGCTCTGCTGCAGAGTCTAAGGCAAATAAAAATTAGTGTGAAAATTAAATTTGAAATATTAAATAATATTTGTTGTTACACAAAGTAGCTGAACTTATTTAATATTTTAATGTTTTTCCAATATTTAAAATTCCGAGTAATGGGCGATAAATAAATGAGTTTTATCTTTATCGCTTTTTTTATTATAAAATTATTTGTTAAATACAAATGACTTTTATTAAGTAAAAAGCTACAGGATCCAAAGTGGCAAAACTTTTACGTTAAATATATGTAGCTATTTAAATGAGCAGCATGTTTATTGACACCAGTTCTGATATCCAAACCTAGATCTTATGGATTTTACTTATAAACCCAGAGTTTATTTTCCGTAATTATTCTGATCTTTTTAACTAATTTAACAAACTAAACAAATCAAGATAGTTTTATTTCACTTAAACAATTATAATTTTTTAATTTTGTAAATATTGACAGTAGAAAATTTATATGAAGCGAATTTTGATTTATTTGCGAACTATGTAACTATTAATCCTCATTATTTTACAATATTATAAACACGTGAAAATGCTGCAGTCCGACTAAGCCGACTAAAGATAACTCCTATACCTCTATTATGAGGGGTGCTCGCGGCTTGATTTTTTTTTTTTTATCCATATTTTGAAAACAGTAAACAATGCGTAAATTTATACTTTTAAAAGGCAAACAAGTGAAAACGTAGCAGTCGGACGTAACCGACAGCGGAATACTTGTATACTTGGATATAAAAAACGAGTAAAAAGAAGACTGATTGTAAATGGGGAGTACGGCTGTGAACGCTGCGTTCAAAGATGAATTGATGCACATCCTTGCGAGATGTCATCATCATGGTGACACCAAATTTGGTGACTCAAGCTCAAGGTATGAGGACTTTTTTTTAAAAAGACGTAAAGTATGGGGGGGCATAGCATCCAAATATTTTATATGATATTTGGAAAGTTTCTAGCTTTACGGGTGTCGAAAAAAGTTGCTTTCAAGAAAACGGACAGACAACATGATGGACATTGCACAAAACTTTCGGTATCGAGTATAAAAAGCGAAAAAATAGGGTTTAAAAATGCCTATAGTATCTTACAGCTGGATGTGTCCAGTGGTAGAACCTTGTTGGCAAATGAAACTATTGCAGATGCAGGTTGCTTAGAGGAGATATCACAAAAGATATGACATTGATTATCTTTTGAGCCTGTAAGTGGACGTGCTATAAACGCAAATATTGACTTATTGACTGAGCGGTGCAATCCTTCGTCTGATGCAGGGACACTCCAGACGTGATTGTTGGGATCCATACAAAAGTGTGAAATATTCTTTGCTGGATAATGCCGTCGGAAGAACATTTTACGTGTATTGTCGGTTAGGGTAATACCCTGACTAGAAACCTTAAAATGTATCTCTAACGGGATTGAACGCGGATGCGCTGTGTACATTTCAAACACTGCTTTTCGAACTGCGCTCTCACCAGTAAGAGACTCCATATCACCTTGATACAAGTAAAGAACATTACAAGCAGCACCCTGAGCTAGCATCTGTTTTTGGCTAAGGGTTAGCTCATCGTTTTTAGAGATTAGCAACGGAACCTGAACTGGTAATATAAGAGTGCAAGGAAGAGACATTTGATTAATAGAATGCTCATATACGAAGGCTGATAATGAAGTAAATACAGGTTCATTGGTGCATCCCATAAGACAAACACCACGGGTTGTTGGCTCCAGCAGAAAATGTCGGACAAGTTGGTGTCCATATCCCGGTCCTGTTACCACGCCTAGAGGTGGCGAAGCAACCCGTAAAACCAAACCAAATGCATTTCGGTAGGTTGTTGAGTTGCGAATAAAAAATGTTCCGGGCACAGCGTCACGTAATAAATCAACTGCTTCTTTGCGCGACATATTAGGTTTATACCAAAAGTCTGACGAATTCTTTGCAAATTTAACAAGATGCGGATCAACTTCTTTTGTGTTATAAAAATGGGAAACATTCTGTTTAGCTTTTGGGATTGCACAGTTCTGGTCAAACATTGAATTATCTAACGGATTTTGAGCTGGGTAGGGGCTTACACAGCGTTCAGATTTTACCGGAAAGACGGGTGTTTTTGACCGACAATTTTCCACTAAAAATAATAACTCAGGTTTTTGGTCCTCAGTTATGCAACATGTCTCTGCATCAGGTAGATCAATGGACTCAATCTGTGTTTCTTTAACTTCATTTGTGCCAATTACAGGTGTATTTAAAATTCTATGCATCTCATTTAAGTCCCATTGATTTGTTTCATTATGTGTTAACTCTCTTTTAAAGTGTTTGTTTGCTTCAACTGCTTGCCCATTTCGTTCCATTAGCATATCTTCGAACTCTTTTCTAGAAGGCGTCTTGCGAAGCAGTGGTAATGAGGCTGATATACTTGGTCGAGCAGGCTTGCGCTGTATGGTATAAGTGTCCGGGTAGATATTTTTTTTTTCAATATTATTTTTTAGGGTCTTTAGCTGGTCACTGTCACCAATATGTTTCAATTCGCTGGTATTAAAACCCACAGGCAAATTTCCATATGTAAACGGAAGTGCATTCTCACGAGCGTGGTATGGAATATTTTCTGCGTCTGCATCCAAATTCACATTATGTTTAACGCTTTTCACAACACCACTCAATGGAGCAAATGGCATGTCATGCTCTGAAGCCATTTGAAATTAGTTTCAAAGTGTACTATTTGTATATTTTTACAATCTGTAGTGCATATAAATAGATTTTATTTATATGTATGTTTAATTATGCATACGTACATATGTATAACTTTGAGACACCGAGCACACACGTCTGCTAGGAACCAATACTGACAGTGGACTAACGAAAGAATACTGACTCTTTCACATTTGGTATAATTATTATGTAAAGAATTTTGTAATAAAATAATGAATCCATTGAAATTCCTATTTAGTATGTTAAAATATATTTTACACATTCTATGAAAAGCAATAGAGAGGTGGTAATTTAAAAATCTTAATTTTGGTTGAAGACTTACCTCAAAAAGTCACGCCCACACCATATCACTATTTGAGCGTTGGGAGATTGTAAGTTTTGTAAGATTGTATATAGCGGCACAGCGCAAAATATTTACAATTGCAATTGCTCTTACCAATTGCAAACTCTTTAGATTATATACTCTTTAGTACAAGTTTTTTTTTTTCAAATTATCTTTAACTCTCCTGGTTTCCGATACCCACATGTAAGTGACAGCAAAAAATTTTTTGAAACTTGATCCAATAACTATAGACAAATAATGATCATCTGAATCGATTGAAAAAATGTTTTTAATTTTTTGTGCTTCTGGTGCAATTTGGGCGTTTTGCTTTTTTTTTGCTAATACTTTGATACCGAAGCTAAAGAGTATATTGGTTAAATGCATTGTCCACCATGCGGTCTGTCCTTCTGTCTGTCAACCCCCTGAAGCTAGAGACTTGAAATTTTGGAAATATCCTTGTTTATAGGCTGGTCAGGTAAAAAGCCAAGATTGGTGTGCTACGCTTGCTGGGGGAAATTAATAAAATCGATAAAAACCTTATATTTCCAACAACCTTCCAGCTAGAGTTACCAGATAAAGTTGGGGTTCTATGATTTCAGTGGGACAAATCGATAGATTCGATAACTCAATATCGTTATGTCCTTATATTTCCAACACCCTTACAGTTAGAGGTACCGAATTCGGTGGGAAGATAGCTACTGGCATCCCCCAAAAAACTGCACCAAAAATTTTGGAGCCACGTCCTTCCATTCCACCCCACCCTCCACAGTTTGCAATCAGAAACGCCTATATCTTGCACAGTTTTTGGTGTCAAGATAGTTTCTGACACTTTACAAAAATCAGCGTAAAAATTTTAGATGCCACGCCCACCAATGCCGCCTCCAACCCCCATTTTTTATAATGGGTATAATGGTTTTGGGCAAAAGTATCTAACAGGCATAAGGATGCATCTTCTACCCCATAAAGTGTACATATTATTGATCAGCATCAACAGCCGAGACGATATAGCTATATCCGTCCGTCTATCCGTCTGTATGTCTGTCCATCTGTACGAACGCATCGATCTCAGAGACTCCAAGAGCTAGGCACTTCAGGTTTCGAATATAAGTTCTCCTATACCATTAGCAGAACAAGTTTGCTTCAAATTATCGATAGCTTTTCTGGTTTCCGATATACACATGCAACTGATTGCCAAAAATAACGAGTTTTGAAAATGTTAAAATGGGGGTTGAAATAATGGGTAACGATAAAATATTTCTAAAAGTTTCGTCAAAATCGGTTAAGAAACACTGGAGCTATCGAATTTAATCGATTGAAGCTAAGTCAGTATACCAAAGTCAATTATAAATTTGATATATTTATTCCAACTGGATTCACGGTATCTTCTAGTCGGGATGTCCCGACTACAGCCTTCTTACTTGTTTAAGCTAGTATGCCTGTATCTACCACAGTTTTTGAGCTAGGGCCACTAAACTTGGTGCCAAGTTAAGTGATAATGTCTCCCAAAAAACTGCATCACGTCTCTGTACGCCATGCCCACCCATTCCGCCCCCAGCCCCCGCCCCCCAACATTCAAAATTGGTGTACGTATTAGTTTTGAGCTAGAGTTACCAAATTTAGTGGCAAAATAGCTGGTGACATCCCACAAAGATCTGTAGCAAAAATTTGGATGCCATGCCCCAAAACAATGCTCCACAGCTTCTTTCAAAACAGGAATGTATGTCTCTTTTAAAGTTGTTGAGCTGGAGTTAACAAATTTGTTGGCAATATAACTGGTTATACCCCGAAAGATCTGCATCAGCCAATCTTTGAGCGCACCGCACTCCCCTGCATCCGTACACCTTTGCAATCAGGCCTCTTGATACCCGTTTTTAAACAGGTATCGAGAATACCGTAGTCAGTTACGACCGACTGCAACGTTTCGACTTTTTTTATTTTTATTTATTTATTAAAAATGTGGCTTATATTATTTATACCTTGTGTATAGGTTGTTTTTATTTGTATTTATTTATCAGAAATGCGTCTGAAACTATTTATTAAAACGTATTTTATTAAATTTATTTGAGAGAATTCCTAAAATATAGACAAATATTTTTAGGCAACATCTTGCAAGGAATATGTTTGCAAAATGCATGTAAATACATATAGAAATGGAAAAATGGCGATAATAGCGATGTGGCGCTTTTTATTACGAACCAAAAAACAAACATGAAGTTTAGATTTTGATTATTTTTTGTGCATGTCTAGTTGTTCCTCATAAGTTTTAACTGATACGATACTCAAAACCTTATTTTTTTGGAAACATTTGTTCAATCTTTTGAAACAGCAGTAGCACCACTGATGCATATTTTGAAAAATACTTTTTAAAAAACCAAGGGATGCAGAGATTCGTATATTGTTTCTGTGCAATGTCCGGCGTTCCCCACACTCCTTCCGCCACCAGCCGCCTTGTCAAAGCTTAATCGACTATATCCTTGACAGTTTTTAGGCTAGAGTCACCAAATTTTGTGGGTATATAGCTGTTGACATCCTCCAAAGACCTGCATCAAACTGTATTTTGGTGCAGTGCCCACCCCTGCCGACTCCGCACTCCACCTTAGCATGCAGAAACCCGTTTTTATACTGGTATCAGAGTTGAATTCGACTGCAACGTCCAACTGTAAAGTTTTTAATTGTTGTTATTTTAGTCATTAAGCAGTAAAAATGCCAGAATTGTAAATATAACAGTTTGTCAAGTGCACAGTAGTGTTAAAAAGCATGAAATTTCCCACAGATAAGTTGGTCGACTATTTGGGTTGATAGAGATTGGGTTTACGCAGACAGATAAAAAGTCAGCATAACAAGCATTGCACAAATGTATAAACTCTTCTACCTTTAAAGCTAGAGGACATGAAAATATATCAACATAAAAAACAGCACAATAGCTGGAGAGGCCAGACATTTTATTAATTTTCACCAAAAATCTATCGAATCATGTCTTTAAATTACATTAATACCAGCTCGTAGGACTAAAATTAAAATTTTTAAACCGATCCTTGCAAACGGTACTTCTATTGTATTATAAAATTATTAAGAGCCCAAAATCAATTTTTTGGTGAAGTGTAGAAAGACATTTAAATCCATTGCTAATACATGATATTTTGATAATAAATTATTTTATTGTATGGGGGTATCTTAACTTTATACTCTCTGTATAAACTTAATGGAGTAAAAACGTTTTAAACGAATTTTTTCAAATTGGTATACTGTGGACGTAAATGCTCATTAATTGTGTAACAGTTTTTCAAGATAACATTTTGTTATCTTATTTGGTATATACATACATTTGATTGTATACATAAATACTTAAATATAATTTATTCTAAAATACTTAAATTAAACTAATTTACCGACGCATTTTCAAGCGGCACTTACACAACTGTTAACATTTGATTTATAACTATCAGTTTTTTTAAACACAATATAAAGTAAGAACTTTAGGTTATTTGGTAATTACCGGCAGTGCAGCACAATTTCAGGAGATTATGGAAACTGCACGTATACGCGTGTCTCGTTTAGTTCTAGGTGGTGGAATAGGGGGTGCGATTTGTAAACTTGGCAACTGACTGACGCTGCTGACATCACCACTGTTCTTAAGCTCACCGATGGACTTAAATGCATTGCTTTGGTTCACTAAAGAGGAATTTTTTGATTTTTGGCAGAATTTTTTCAAGAATAAATCCTTCCATTCGGTTAACTTGGCAGGGTTGAATAATATGTACACGACAAATATTCCTAACGCAGAGATCAACAGTAGCAAAATAATGCTGATAAAAACTATTAGCGAGGTATAGAGCTCATTATTAAGTTCTGCTTGCTCGTTCTTGGGAGTTGTAGGTGGTGTAGTAGTACGATGGAAGGGTCGAGTGGGACGATTAGGAAGATGCGTATCCGTCGTTATTGCTATATCCGAGCATGCGCGGAACTCCTCCTGAGGACCACATCCGACTGCACCATTACCATCGTCACATAGCCCCCAATTATTTCCGGCTATATAACGCCACTGTAGAACACAGTGATTGCACAAGATTTCTGTAATAAAATAATATATATGTATTTTACGAATCACCTAAAAAAGCAAGTGGAAACGTTGCAGTCAAATGCAATCGACTGCGGTAAACTCGAAACCTGTTTAAAAACGGGTGAACATAACCTGATTGTAAGGAGATACGGATGCGGTAGGTGTGTACGCTGCGTTCATAGATTGGATGATGCTGATCTTTTGGGGATGCCACCAGCAATATTGCCACCAAATTTTGCAACTCTAGCTAAAAGCTGAGAAAGATACACGCATGGGTGGGCGTGGCATCCAAATTTTGATGCAGTTTTTTGGGTGACGTCATCATCTATCTTGATACCGAACTCAGTGGCTATAGCTCAAACACTGTGGAAGTAAAAGGCATTTCTGATTTCAACTGTGGGGTTTGGGGGCGGAAAGGGTGGTCGTGGCTCCAAAATTTTAGATGCAGTTTTTTCGAAGATGCCAATAGCAATTTTATTACCAAACTCGGTAACTTTAACTGTAAGGTTGTGGGAAATATAAGAACTTATCGATTTTGAGTTATCGATATTACCGCTTTGCCAGCCCACAAGTAATCGAAGAACCCTAATCTTGGCACTTTAACTGTCCGGCCGTAGATAAAGATATCTGGAAAGTTCCAAGACTCGAGGTTGAATGGTGTCGAAAAAAGTTGCGTTCATACAGACGGACGGACACACACCATGACGGACATTTCACAAACCAATATACCTTCGATATCGAGTATAAAAGCACCCAAAACTTACCCGGCAAACGAGCTTTGATTTCATAAATGCGGCTGCCATTACGAGGATAAAACCGTGTTTCCAAGTCTTTTGGATCACGCAACGACGGAAAGCCGCGATTTATATGAAGCAGATTTTGATCTAGGCACAATTGTTTTGCATTTGGCTTTGGGCATAATCTAAACTCAAAATATCTGTAAGGAAAATAAGTTAATCTTAAAAAGGAAGTTAAAAAATTAAAATATTTCTTTTACCCCATGTGACTAGCAGTCAACTCTACACGAATAGTCATTTCCGAGCCTGGCAAATAGGTTCGTACAATAACACCCTGTCCCCATTGACCACCGTTTTCATGGGGTCGTGGCTCGGGCAAGTCCCAGGCATCGCCACACTCTCCACATTTGCCGCCATTGCGTTTCCATTGTCGAGTAAAACCACCGCAATAAAGTTCATGATCATTATAGTCTGGCGTTGTCTGGAATCCATAGCGCCAAGCTGATGCCCTGCTTGGTGGCTCAATAAGTCTTCCATGTGCATTACAGTAATAAACTAAGCATAAAGTCACTACGCATAAAATAAAACGTGTTCGTAAGTTACAAGTAACTTTTTCTTGTGGCATAGCCTGTAAAAAGAGTTTAGTATTATTAATTACACTTAAATATGCTAATTAAATTTTTTCAAAACCTACAAAATGGGAATCAATTGCATTGCTATCGATTTTGTCGATTTGGTTGAAACAAATACAGCTAGTATCTGAATATTTGAATATTTGTTTCTAATCGACTGAGTGAGTGCTAACAAAGCACAGCCTAACCGCTCATATTATGGGGAAATGGCTAGCTATTAGATACCAAATTTAAATTTTTTCACATTTACCAAAGTATACAAAATAAAGTTAAAAAGTCTCCCTAACTTTTATAGTTATTTTATGGTAATTGGTTATAATTCATTCAAATCAGATGTTCATGCAGGCAGATAGAGAGACCGAATCGCATTTTATACTGATCAGGAACATACGTAAATATATACTTTCAGGAGGCGGATATGTTCCTTTCTGACTGTTATAATTGATATATCCAAATACAATAAAAGTGTAATTTGAAAGTTTTATCATTCACATCAAGTGACTTAATCATTTAAACGCTCCTGTTATATTAAATCGGGACTATTTCGATAATAAATTTGTCACTGATATTTCCACAGAACATTTGGCAAATTCTGAAAATTGACTCACTGCGAACAAAAGCGTAAATTATTTTCTGCAATAAAAAATAACTGGTTTTCAATAAAAACAACTCTCGGCAAGGGCCAAAAAATATTTAAGTCAGGTAAGTGCTAGTCTAAATTGGCTTCTTTCATTGTCGTCCGACTGGCTAGAATTAACTTCCTGTTTTTATACTCTGAACCCATAAAATGGGTAAGGGTATAATGGTTTTGTGCAAAAGTATCTAACAGGCAGAAGGAAGCATCTACGACCCCATAAAGTATAAATATTCTTGATCAGCATCAACAGCCGAGTCGATATAGCCATGTCCGTCCGTCTATCCGTCTGTATGTCTGTCCATCTGTACGAACTCATCGATCTCAGAGACTCCAAGAGCTAGACACTTCAGGTTTCGAATATAAGTTCTCCTATACCATAAGCAGAACAAGTTTGCTTCAAATTATCGATAGCTTTTCTGGCTTCCGACATACACATGCAATCGATTACAAAGACATATCGAATTAGGATAACGTAAAAATGGGGGTTGAAATAATGGGTAACGATAGAACTTTTCTGAAAATTTCGTCCAAATCGGTTAAGAAACACCGGAGATATCGAACTGAATCGATTGAAGTCAGTATACCAAAGTCAATTATAAATTTAATATATTTGTTGCAACTGGGTTCAGGGTATCTTCTAGTCGGGCTCTCCCGACTAGAGCCTTCTTACGTGTTTCTTTATTTATTTGTAACAATTCCAAATCACTTGGAGTAAAAATAGTTTACTATTGTCGAAGTTTTATGAAGCCTGGTTAAGAAAATAAGAAATAAAATAAATTGAAAAACAGTCAGATATTTACAATACGTATGTGAATAACACACAAATAAAAAGATACAATTCAATATTTTCTAAATCTTTTTTATCTAACTTTCACCAACATGCACCACTTAAAGCTCTCTTGTAGTAGCGAACATATTTGCTTACTTATATACTTTTATTTGTATTTGAAAATAAATAATTAATGCATATAATACAATACATGCTCTATCAACAGTCATAGGTAATGTATGTTAATAACTACATACATATATGCAGACATAGAAGATGTAACTCCCCAAAAATTTCTTACAGACCAAAAATTTATCATTAATAAACATGTACAAGGTTTTACAGCAATTTATTTCCCTGATGTCGATTTAATAAGTTTTAAAATTATGTGCCTACCGCAGTTCTATAAGTAAAAGTTAGTTACAAATTTTACAAAAAGGCTTTCACAATTCCACTTAGTTAATAGGCTTGCGCAGCGGCAAAAATTTAGTTTTAACAAGTTAAAATTCGTGCACTTTCCAGCAGCATTAAAACAATACTGACTGCGTGAGTCCAAGTAAACGGATTTCATTCGAATTTTCGGCTCTTTGAGTTGCTTAACTGGTTTGGAGAAATTTTCGCTGCTAAGAGCGTTGGCTGAGTTGTTCCAAAAAATTGTTGATGTTGTTGACTTGTTTCCGCAATTTTAACCTATGTATGTTTCGTGTCGCTTTGAATGCGGCATGTTGAGGGTGGTCATGATTCAGAGACCATGAAACTGTAAGTAAAACATGAGTGCAGATTTCCTTCCCGGTACATGTAGAAGTATTGTGCTGTGGGTACTTTTCTTACCGTTGTTTTCACATACTCATACCAATTTAAAAATGATATGTCTAAACACGCTTTCTAAATATATATTTATTTATACATACTATGTAATTGAAATAATAAGACGAGTTAAGCATACATTTTGAGTTTCTGAGGACTTAAAGGACAGAATAATGATTATATCATATTGACTGGGTCATACTTTTATACTTATATGCTTATTCTTTTCTTTAGTCTACTTGTTGCTTTATTATCCCTTGTTTACTTTCTTATTGTACATCACCATGTTCTTTAATCCAACTACACGCAACACCATCCAGAGATCCACTTGTACCCATTGATTTATTATTGTTTGCTGCTAATTTCGGTCAGCGGCGTAAGTCGAAGCAGCAGTAAGACTACAGATTCTTAATAAGGTTGCCTAGCTATATTTTAAATTGTGAGGAATTTCAGAAATTTTCGGAGCCGGGAGTAGGCGTGGTCGTTACATTTTCCGATCGTTAGAGGCCGGTACAATTAAAATACATACCTTTCATATTTCATATCTCTAGCTCAGAAACTGTGAAACATACCTACATTTCCTGGCTGGGTGATATTTGCAAAGCCTCTAGTCTTAATGTTATCGAAAAGAATTGCGTTTGTACAGACAGATGGTGGGACAGACAGCATGAAGTATATTGCGCAAAACTAATACACCACTATTTTACTATTTCCTTATTTTATACGATAGCCCTGTCAGATTTTTATTTCTGTTAAGAAACCAGACTATACCTTCTTCAAAGGTTTTGCCGTGTTGAATTTGAAGTCCGAATTTGGCTAGCATGTCAAAACCAACTTGCGCTGCCTATGGTTTAGGAGAGCTTATATTCCAAATTCTAGGTGCTTAGATATTATAGTCACACTGATATAGCTAAATCGAACACGGATGCTCATCAAAAATATTTACACACATTTTTGGAAATGAGATGTTTTCTTCTGACATTTACATACATTTGCAAAAAATTATTCGACCTTTTGATACCCTTAACCCATAAAATTGGTAAATAAGGATATAATGGTTTTGTGCAAGTATGTAACAGGCAGAAGGAAGCACCACCGACCCCATAAAGTATAAATATTCTTGATCAGCATCAACAGCCGAGACGATATAGCCATGTCCGTCTGTCCGTCCGTCTGTCCGTCTGTATGACCGCGCGGATCTCAGAGACTAAAAAAGTTAGAGGCTTAAGATTTTGAATATAAGTTCTCGTATACCATAAGCAGAACAAGTTTGCTTCAAACTATCGATAACTTTTCTGGTTTCCGATGCTCACATGAAATCGATAGCAAACAAGTAAAAAGGCTCTAGTCGGGAGAGCCCGACTAGAAGATACCCTGAACCCAGTTGCAATAAATATATTAAATTTATAATTGACTTATGTAGGTATACTTACTTAACTTCAATCGATTCAATTCGATATCTCCGGTGTTTCTTAACCGATTTGGACGAAATTTTCAGAAAAGTTCTATCATTACCCATTACTTCAACCCTCATTTTTAGATTTTCCGAATTCGATATTTTTTGTAATCGATATTATGTGTATATCGGAAACCAGAATAGTTATCGATAATTTGAAGCAAACTTGTTCTGCTCATGGTAAAGGAGAACTTATATACAAAATCTGAAGTCTCTAGCTCTTGTAGTCTCTGAGATCCACGCGTTCATACAGACGGACAGACGGACGGACAGACGGATACGGCTTTATCGTCTCGGCTGTTAATGCTGATCAAGAATATATACATTTTATGGGGTCGGAGATGCTTCCTTCTGCCTGTTACATACTTTTGCACAAAACCATTATACCCTTATTTACCCATTTTATGGGTTAAGGGTAACAAAATATCGAATTTGGAAAATGTAAAACTGAAAATGTAAAATAATGGGTAACGATAGATTTTACCTGAAAATGTCGTCCCAATCGGTTAAGAAATACCGAAGATATCGAATTTAATCGATTGAAGTTAAGTCAGTATACCAAAGACTAACATAAATTTAATATATTTATTGCAACTGGGTTCAGGGTATCTTCTAGTCGGGCTCTCCCGACTAGAGCCTTCTTACTTGTTTATTTTTAAAACCTATTTCATGGTGACAGAGTATCTCTAAGCCAGCTGTCTCGACTTGCTTTGAAAAGAAACGGGTTTTGCATATATTTTAATGAATACATAGAAATGGTGAATATATTATAGCGGTTCTTCGTTTTTATATGTATTTCGAACAGTTTAATTCGAATTTGGGGTCTTCTTGGCGAATATACATTTAAAATTTAGATAAAATATCGTAACAACTATGGTATAATTATTTAAGTATACTGGGCGTATATGATCAGCAGACCAATCGTCAGAGCGTTGCAACCTTTGTTAAACAACTTATTTACATAAAAGCTTTAAGATCCCAGCAAGCCAAGACTGCGGCGACGCCGAATTGGGTCCCAGCAGAACGGTGACTCTGCGCCTCGTGCGCTCCAGACAATGGAACCGGTCGTGACTGTTCAGCTGGCGTCGCTATATCAGTTTCTTGTGTAAGTAACAGCGCAAGCCTCTGATGACCCTATAGACAAGCAGAGCTACAGAAAGAGAAAGACTGCTGCTGAAACTTGCCTTTGTTAAAGGTTCTTTACCGAGCTTATGAAAATTCGGATGGCATAGGTGCTCTCGGTGGCTTGACGCGTCAATTGGAGTTAAGGTATACCTATATCTATATCTATAGACACCACAGGTTATCTCCTTACATCGCGATGATTGACATAGAAAAATTTGATTCAGGAAGACGGTCCTGGCGGTAACCGTCAGCATTATCAAATATCCAAACCTGAAATAATAGTAAAGCAAATTGCTAAAATAATCTTAAAATAATTCAAGTTATGTTTAACGTTTATTCTAGGTAATATTTTGGGTTTGTGAATAACCCGCCTTTTTAAAAGAACAGCCGTACTTAAATCGACTTCAATGATTTCTTCTGTGGACATTTTATTACCCAATTGTTTTTGGAATCTCCATCTTTGAGATATTGTGTAAGGGTGGTGCATTTGAAATTTTAATGAAGAAGTTATTCTTTAAACTGGTATCTATTGTTTCCTATCATATCTTATCTATATGCTGAGAAGGAAGATGCTGACAAAAATTTTGAGGAAATCAACAAAAGCGATAAATATGCTGTTGAAATATTGACCCCACAAGTATTCTTTAGTTACAAAGTACCAATCTAGCAACATTAGATTGTGTGTCCATCTGGCAACTCGCATTTGTTTATTCTTGAGTTTTCCTTTTGTTCTGAAGTTAGTCTGTAACCGAGAGTCGCTAAGCACGCATCAGAGGTGTATCGGTAGATCGTAGTACAATAAACTACATATATATATATATGTATCGCTGTTCTTATTATTTTCGCAACGCAATTGAAACTCGCGCATACTTCGCGGTAATTTCAATAGGTTATGGGCCCAGCACGCTTCATGTAGGCTGCAAATATTTTGTTACCTTTATAGATGATTATTCGCGGCATTGCGAAGTCTATTTTTTAAAACAGAAATCTGACGTGTTCGACGCTTTTAAGGTATACAAAGCTGCAGCTGAAAATTACACGAGTACCAAGGTGAAAGCTCTTCAGTCGGACAACGGGACAGAGTATTGCAACAAAGCATTTGATGCCAACATGAATGCTAATGGAATCGCAAGACGATTGACAACACCCCATACGCCACAGCAAAACGGATTAGCAGAAAGGCATAACCGTAATCTGGTCGAGATGGCGCGGTGCATGATGAAGCAGTCTGGCGCACAACCATCGTTTTGGGCGGAGGCAATCAACACAGCGTGCTACACTAGAAATAGGTGTATAGCACGGGGATTATCCGGTGAAGTTCCTCACACTTACTGGACAAAAAAGATACCTACAGTGGTACACATGCGTATATTTGGTACGGAGGCATATGCGCTAATTAAGGGCTCAAATAAAGGCAAATTTGAGTCGCGCTCGGAGGAATGTGTGCTGGTTGGCTATTCAACAACATCGAAAGCATATCGGTTGTATTTACCGGGAAAACATAAGGTAATAGTAAGCAAAGATGTAAAGTTTTTGAATATTCCAGGCTTCAAAAGCGAATATGCAGAGTTCTACGACTGCAAGCAGAGCACAGACGAAGACATCGATATCAATCTGACCAGCTAACGCAGCGAACAACATGCAAGTGATGACAGCAGCTGCGAAGAGCAACAAGAGCCAGTTAATCAGCGGCATGGCAGAGGGCGTTTGAAACTTGAGAAGACAGGCCGACGTGGTAGACCGCGTAAGATATATCAGGCACCAACACAGGTGCGCACGACAGCAGCAATGAGGAAAGCAGTGAAAGCGAACTGTTTGAAGAATGCGAAATGACATATTTAGCTTCACCAGAGGATCCGACTACGTTAGAAGAAGCAGTAGAGAGCATAGATGGCCCTTACTGGACAAAGGCGATAGAGGATGAGTTTTTGGCACAGATCCAAAACAATACATGGAAAATAGTGGGACGTCCCAAAGATCGAAAAGTTTTGGGAAGCAGGATGGTATTCCGTACAAAAGATGATGACACAGTCTCAGGAAAAAAGAAAGCACGATTGGTTGCTAAAGGGTACGCACAAAGGCCCGGAGAAGATTTTCACGAAACTTACTCACCTGTAGCTAGATTCACATCAGTAAGGTTTTTGGTTGCCATGGCAACTGAACTTGATATGCAGGTACACCAGATGGACGTCGTAACAGCGTATTTAAACGGCGAGCTCGAAGAGAGCGTATATATGAAAGTACCCGAGAGCTTCAACGATTTCATGAAAAAGATGGAATCCGGTAAGCCAGTAGGAAGCAAGCAGAACTCTCATCATGGAGAATTCTTGAATGCAGCAGTGGAATGGCGTGAAGCACGTTCATCTTTGGAAAATCCTGTATCTCTGCTGAGGAAGGCGCTATACGGACTGCGCCAGTCGGGATTGCGTTGGTATAGCAAACTTACAACGCAGCTGCAAGAAATTGGACTGGAGGCTACAAAACAGGACCCATGTCTGTTTGTTAATCGGCAAGAGGAGAAAATTATTTTGGTCACTATTTATGTGGATGATTTGCTTTTGGCGACTAATCATCCGCAATGGTTGCAGCAGACAAAAGAAGTTCTCGGAGAAGCGTTCGAGATAAAAGATCTTGGGTCAGTAAAGAATTGTCTTGGCATCGAGTTTAAGAAAATTATGAATGAGCACCGCATATTTCTCTCACAGGAAAAGTACATAAAGGCTGTACTGAAACGATTTGGAATGACTGAATGCAGAGTCGCTAAGCACGCATCGGAGGTGTATCGGTAGATCGTAGTACAATAAACTACATATATATATATATATATCGCTGTTCTTATTATTTTCGCAACGCAATTGAAACTCGCGCATACTTCGCGGTAATTTCAATAGGTTATGGGCCCAGCACGCTTCATGTAGGCTGCAAATATTTTGTTACCTTTATAGATGATTATTCGCGGCATTGCGAAGTCTATTTTTTAAAACAGAAATCTGACGTGTTCGACGCTTTTAAGGTATACAAAGCTGCAGCTGAAAATTACACGAGTACCAAGGTGAAAGCTCTTCAGTCGGACAACGGGACAGAGTATTGCAACAAAGCATTTGATGCCAACATGAATGCTAATGGAATCGCAAGACGATTGACAACACCCCATACGCCACAGCAAAACGGATTAGCAGAAAGGCATAACCGTAATCTGGTCGAGATGGCGCGGTGCATGATGAAGCAGTCTGGCGCACAACCATCGTTTTGGGCGGAGGCAATCAACACAGCGTGCTACACTAGAAATAGGTGTATAGCACGGGGATTATCCGGTGAAGTTCCTCACACTTACTGGACAAAAAAGATACCTACAGTGGTACACATGCGTATATTTGGTACGGAGGCATATGCGCTAATTAAGGGCTCAAATAAAGGCAAATTTGAGTCGCGCTCGGAGGAATGTGTGCTGGTTGGCTATTCAACAACATCGAAAGCATATCGGTTGTATTTACCGGGAAAACATAAGGTAATAGTAAGCAAAGATGTAAAGTTTTTGAATATTCCAGGCTTCAAAAGCGAATATGCAGAGTTCTACGACTGCAAGCAGAGCACAGACGAAGACATCGATATCAATCTGACCAGCTAACGCAGCGAACAACATGTAAGTGATGACAGCAGCTGCGAAGAGCAACAAGAGCCAGTTAATCAGCGGCATGGCAGAGGGCGTTTGAAACTTGAGAAGACAGGCCGACGTGGTAGACCGCGTAAGATATATCAGGCACCAACACAGGTGCGCACGACAGCAGCAATGAGGAAAGCAGTGAAAGCGAACTGTTTGAAGAATGCGAAATGACATATTTAGCTTCACCAGAGGATCCGACTACGTTAGAAGAAGCAGTAGAGAGCATAGATGGCCCTTACTGGACAAAGGCGATAGAGGATGAGTTTTTGGCACAGATCCAAAACAATACATGGAAAATAGTGGGACGTCCCAAAGATCGAAAAGTTTTGGGAAGCAGGATGGTATTCCGTACAAAAGATGATGACACAGTCTCAGGAAAAAAGAAAGCACGATTGGTTGCTAAAGGGTCCGCACAAAGGCCCGGAGAAGATTTTCACGAAACTTACTCACCTGTAGCTAGATTCACATCAGTAAGGTTTTTGGTTGCCATGGCAACTGAACTTGATATGCAGGTACACCAGATGGACGTCGTAACAGCGTATTTAAACGGCGAGCTCGAAGAGATCGTGCATATGAAAGTACCCGAGAGCTTCAACGATTTCATGAAAAAGATGGAATCCGGTAAGCCAGTAGGAAGCAAGCAGAACTCTCATCATGGAGAATTCTTGAATGCAGCAGTGGAATGGCGTGAAGCACGTTCATCTTTGGAAAATCCTGTATGTCTGCTGAGGAAGGCGCTATACGGACTGCGCCAGTCGGGATTGCGTTGGTATAGCAAACTTACAACGCAGCTGCAAGAAATTGGACTGGAGGCTACAAAACAGGACCCATGTCTGTTTGTTAATCGGCAAGAGGAGAAAATTATTTTGGTCACTATTTATGTGGATGATTTGCTTTTGGCAACTAATCATCCGCAATGGTTGCAGCAGACAAAAGAAGTTCTCGGAGAAGCGTTCGAGATAAAAGATCTTGGGTCAGTAAAGAATTGTCTTGGCATCGAGTTTAAGAAAATTATGAATTATATTTATATGTAGTTTATTGTACTACGATCTACCGATACACCTCCGATGCGTGCTTAGCGACTCTGCATTCAGTCATTCCAAATCGCTGTTCTTATTATTTTCGCAACGCAATTGAAACTCGTGTTGGTGCCTGATATATCTTACGCGGTCTACCACGTCGGCCTGTCTTCTCAAGTTTCAAACGCCCTCTGCCATGCCGCTGATTAACTGGCTCTTGTTGCTCTTCGCAGCTGCTGTCATCACTTACATGTTGTTCGCTGCGTTAGCTGGTCAGATTGATATCGATGTCTTCGTCTGTGCTCTGCTTGCAGTCGTAGAACTCTGCATATTCGCTTTTGAAGCCTGGAATATTCAAAAACTTTACATCTTTGCTTACTATTACCTTATGTTTTCCCGGTAAATACAACCGATATGCTTTCGATGTTGTTGAATAGCCAACCAGCACACATTCCTCCGAGCGCGACTCAAATTTGCCTTTATTTGAGCCCTTAATTAGCGCATATGCCTCCGTACCAAATATACGCATGTGTACCACTGTAGGTATCTTTTTTGTCCAGTAAGTGTGAGGAACTTCACCGGATAATCCCCGTGCTATACACCTATTTCTAGTGTAGCACGCTGTGTTGATTGCCTCCGCCCAAAACGATGGTTGTGCGCCAGACTGCTTCATCATGCACCGCGCCATCTCGACCAGATTACGGTTATGCCTTTCTGCTAATCCGTTTTGCTGTGGCGTATGGGGTGTTGTCAATCGTCTTGCGATTCCATTAGCATTCATGTTGGCATCAAATGCTTTGTTGCAATACTCTGTCCCGTTGTCCGACTGAAGAGCTTTCACCTTGGTACTCGTGTAATTTTCAGCTGCAGCTTTGTATACCTTAAAAGCGTCGAACACGTCAGATTTCTGTTTTAAAAAATAGATCTCGCAATGCCGCGAATAATCATCTATAAAGGTAACAAAATATTTGCAGCCTACATGAAGCGTGCTGGGCCCATAACCTATTGAAATTACCGCGAAGTATGCGCGAGTTTCAATTGCGTTGCGAAAATAATAAGAACAGCGATATATATATATATATATGTAGTTTATTGTACTACGATCTACCGATACACCTCCGATGCGTGCTTAAAGACTCTGCATTCAGTCATTCCAAATCGTTTCAGTACAGCCTTTATGTACTTTTCCTGTGAGAGAAATATGCGGTGCTCATTCATAATTTTCTTAAACTCGATGCCAAGACAATTCTTTACTGACCCAAGATCTTTTATCTCGAACGCTTCTCCGAGAACTTCTTTTGTCTGCTGCAACCATTGCGGATGATTAGTCGCCAAAAGCAAATCATCCACATAAATAGTGACCAAAATAATTTTCTCCTCTTGCCGATTAACAAACAGACATGGGTCCTGTTTTGTAGCCTCCAGTCCAATTTCTTGCAGCTGCGTGTGTATCGGTAGATCGTAGTACAATAAACTACATATATATATATATATATATATATATATATATATGTAGTTTATTGTACTACGATCTACCGATACACCTCCGATGCGTGCTTGGCGACTCTGCATTCAGTCATTCCAAATCGCTGTTCTTATTATTTTCGCAACGCAATTGAAACTCGTGTTGGTGCCTGATATATCTTACGCGGTCTACCACGTCGGCCTGTCTTCTGAAGTTTCAAACGCCCTTTGCCATGCCGCTGATTAACTGGCTCTTGTTGCTCTTCGCAGCTGCTGTCATCACTTACATGTTGTTCGCTGCGTTAGCTGGTCAGATTGATATCGATGTCTTCGTCTGTGCTCTGCTTGCAGTCGTAGAACTCTGCATATTCGCTTTTGAAGCCTGGAATATTCAAAAACTTTACATCTTTGCTTACTATTACCTTATGTTTTCCCGGTAAATACAACCGATATGCTTTCGATGTTGTTGAATAGCCAACCAGCACACATTCCTCCGAGCGCGACTCAAATTTGCCTTTATTTGAGCCCTTAATTAGCGCATATGCCTCCGTACCAAATATACGCATGTGTACCACTGTAGGTATCTTTTTTGTCCAGTAAGTGTGAGGAACTTCACCGGATAATCCCCGTGCTATACACCTATTTCTAGTGTAGCACGCTGTGTTGATTGCCTCCGCCCAAAACGATGGTTGTGCGCCAGACTGCTTCATCATGCACCGCGCCATCTCGACCAGATTACGGTTATGCCTTTCTGCTAATCCGTTTTGCTGTGGCGTATGGGGTGTTGTCAATCGTCTTGCGATTCCATTAGCATTCATGTTGGCATCAAATGCTTTGTTGCAATACTCTGTCCCGTTGTCCGACTGAAGAGCTTTCACCTTGGTACTCGTGTAATTTTCAGCTGCAGCTTTGTATACCTTAAAAGCGTCGAACACGTCAGATTTCTGTTTTAAAAAATAGACTTCGCAATGCCGCGAATAATCATCTATAAAGGTAACAAAATATTTGCAGCCTACATGAAGCGTGCTGGGCCCATAACCTATTGAAATTACCGCGAAGTATGCGCGAGTTTCAATTGCGTTGCGAAAATAATAAGAACAGCGATATATATATATATATATGTAGTTTATTGTACTACGATCTACCGATACACCTCCGATGCGTGCTTAGCGACTCTGCATTCAGTCATTCCAAATCGCTGTTCTTATTATTTTCGCAACGCAATTGAAACTCGCGCATACTTCGCGGTAATTTCAATATATGCCGACAGCAAAAATATGGATGAAAGGTGGGTTACAAAAAAGAGCGAAATGCAGCCGGTGATGGTAAATATCTAACTACGGACGGTGCTGCGACGTTTGTGGGAACAATTTAAGAGAATAGAATAACAATTCAGTTGAGAATACAATGAGTTTCAGAAAGAATTGAAAAAGGTTGGCAAGATCAAGAAAGGCAAGAACGATAAGAGGGAAAATTTCCTTGGTTTTGTGCAATGTTTGTCATGGTGTCCGTCTGTCTTCATGAACGAAACTCTTGTCGACACCCGTAAAGACAGATCTTGAATCTTTGCGAATATCTTGTTTAAAAAAATTTTGATGACACCCTCCCATGCCACCAGCTTCTAAAAATGGAAGTACCCACATCTTCCACAGATTTCGAGCTAGAGTTACCAAATACCCGCATCAAACATCTGAGGGTAGCTTTTTTTTACAGAGTATACAATACCGCGTTTGGTTGCATCCGACTTCAACGTATTAATTTGATGAGCTAAGGCGTTACCCTCACCTAAAAATAAATTTCTGGACTTAATTATATGTTTTGTACCCTTAATCCATGAAATGGGGAAAAAGGTATTATAGTTATGTGCAAAAGTATGTAACAGGCAAAAGGAAGTATCTCCGACCCCATAAAGTATATATGTTCTTAATCAGCATCAAAAGCCAATACGATATAGCCATGTCCGTCTGTCCGTCCGTCTGTCTGTCTGTCCGCCTGCACGGACGCATCGATCTCAAAGACTACAAAAGCTAGAGGCTTGAGATTTTGTATATAAGTTCTCTTATACCATAAGTAGAACAAGTTTGCTTCAAATTATCGATAACTATTCTGGTTTCCGATATACACATGCAATCGATTACAAAAAAATCGAATGTGGAATATGTAAAACTGGGGGTTGAAATAATGGGTAACGATAGAATTTTTTCGTCCCAATCGGTTAAGAAACACCGGAAATATCGAATTAAATCGATTGAAGTTTTTTATAAATTTATTTATACGGCTAAGGGGTAAAAAGTTACGTGAAAATCTAATTGGGACATTACATTTAATTCGACTCAAAAGAACTAATGAGTCGATTTCACCATTAAGTAGGTTAGTAATAAATAGTACTCCGTGCATAGTTCTACGGCTTAACAGGGAGGGAAGATTTATTAAAAGGAGTCAACTAGAACACGGGGGTAAGTCTACTCCAGGAACCCAGTTAAGACTTCTAAGGGCAAATAGAAGAAATTTCTTCTGCACAGATTCAATTTTATCCTGGTGTATCGAGTGGGGACCACATACAAGTTCCATACTCCAGGATGGAACGAACTAGGGATGTATGTAACGTTTAAGTAGTGTAAGGATCTTTAAACTCTTTCGACCACCGCTTGATGAAGCCAAAGACATTAAAGGCCTTATTGACCATAGAAGAAATATGGGAGTCAAATTTTAATTTAGGATCATGAATAATGTGTAAATCTTTGATTTCAAACACGCGGTCAAGTGTTAAAGTATCAATCAAGTAGGGAGCAGAATGAGGGTTAACTTCTACAAAATGACATGACTTGACATTTTGAACAATTTAAATTCATTAAGTTAGTACGGCACCAGGCTGACAATGCACCCAAATCCGACTGTAGTTAGTTACATCATTGTAGGTAAAACATAGTTTTACATCGTCAGCAATCATCTATACTAAAGAGTTAGTAATAACAGCTGTAAGATCGTTTATAAACAGATTAAATAGCAAAGGTCAAAGATGACTACCATGGGTAACACCAGAGGTAACTAAAAAAGGTTTAGATACAGACGATTTAAAAACTACTTTTTGTGTTCGGCCACACAAGTACTCCGAAAGCCACAGTAAAAATTTTGATGGATATCAATTAACATTCAGTTCATGAAGCAACAGAGAATGACTAACGGAGTCAAATGCCTTACTAAAATCGGTGTAAACAACATCAGTTTGCATTTTTCCCTGAAACCCTATGATAACAAGCGAAGTGAATTGAAGAAGGTTAGTGGTAGTTGATCTACGCCTAACAAAACCGTGTTGATAAGGCGGTATAATTGAACTACATGTGTGTTGCAGTTGAGAACATATAATTTTTTCAAAGACTTTTGATATGACAGACAAATTGGATAATTTTTAACTTTTAACTTTGAATAGTGGAGTGGAACTATAAAGGATTCCTTCCATACAGCAGGAAACGCATTTGAGTCAACAGACAAATTAAATAATTTTTTTAAAGTTTTTAAAAAGTGAATCTGCACAGTATCTCAGTATATAACATTGCTTTCCAACAGGACCAGGCAAGTACCGGGCTTGATAGAGTTAAGGATACTTATGATAACTGGGATACACATTTATGCAATTTGACGCTTGAACTTGAAAAGGATAGGAATTCTACTAAACTGACTATGATGAAATTCGCATGACGGTATACGTTACGTTTAGAGTTAACATATTTATAAAACTTTTTAGGGTCACGTGAAAAGTTTAGTCTACAACGATTAAGATAATTACAGCAAACGCTCGATAAAAAGACCTAATCAAAACAAAGGCAGTTCACGTTGACGAAAGTCGAATGTCAAAATTGTATTAAATGCGTACATATTCACAAATATGAATTCACATTTTATTGAATATTTAAAGAAATTTAAGAAAACTTTTAATTAAAAAAAATCTGTAATTTTTTTTGAGTATTCTGCTTTTATAAAACTTTAAGCACATCTATCTCCCTTATACGGTGCAGCACATTCAAATAATTTTGATCGATGCCTTCTTGGCTAGCCCACTCTACCGCTTTGTTGAAAACTTCAACTGCTTCAATTGATTTAATTTTCTCTAGAGCCTCTGAGATGAAGTCATCGTCGTCGGATTCGTCCCCTTGTTAAACATCATTACCCGCAATGTCAACGTCAATATCATCGTTTTAGAATAGTTGTTCACATTGTAGAAAAGTGAGAATTTGCGCGATTCTTTAGTCTGCAGTTAACTTTTCTGAATTTTGTGCAGAGAAAAAATGAGAAAACTATTTGAGCTCAATTTAAACATTTAAAAGCAGGGACGTAACAGTTATCGACCTTTTGAAAAAAAATCTTCTATAACAATTATATTTTGACTTTTTTCAGTATTGGTAAAGAATAACCATTATAATCGAGAAGAAAAAATTTTGGTCATATTTAACCATTATTCTGACCAAAAACTTATATTGGTCATATTTAACCATTATTCTGACCAAAAAATTATATTGGTCATATTTAACCATTATTCTGACCAAAAAATTATATTGGTCACCAAAGACCTTTATATATATATATATTTTTTTTTTTGGTCAGCCAAAGACCTTTATAAATTTTTATACTCGATACCGAAGGTAAAGAGTATATTGGGTTTGTGCAATGTCCGTCATGGTGTCCGTCCGTCTGTCCGTCTGTCTGTCTGTCCGTCTGTATGTTCGCAACTTTTTTCCACACCCTTCAAGCTAGAGACTTGAAACTTTCCAATTCTCTTTATCTATGGGATAGTAAATTAAAGTGTCAAGATGGGGGTTCTACGATAACTGGGGGGCTGGCAAATCGATAAATTCGATAACTCAAAACCGATAAATCCTCATATTTCGCACATCCTTACAGCTAGAACTACCAAATTTGGTGGGCAGATAGCTACTAGCAACCCCCAAAAAACTGCATCAAAATTTTGGAGCCACGCCCACCCATTCCGCCCCCAGCCCCCCCGCAATTTAAAGTCAAAAAAGCGTATATCTCCCACAGTTTTTGAGCTAGAGCCACCAAATTTTGTGCCAAGATAGGTGATGATGACCCCCCAAAAACTGCATCAAAAGTTTGGATGCCACGCCCACCGATACTGCTCTAGCCGCCCCCATCCACCCCAACGCTTCGTCAAAAACGGGAATGCGTGTATCTATCAGAGTTGTGGAGCTAGAGCCTCCAAATTTGGTAGAAAGCTAGCTGGTAACGACCCCCAAAAAACTGCATCAAAATTTGGAGCCACGCCCACCCATTCCGCCCCCAGCCCCCCCGCATTTTGAAATCAGAAATGGCTATATCTCCCACAGTTTTTGAGCTAGAGCCACCAAATTTGGTGCCAAGATAGGTGATGATGACCCCCCAAAAACTGCATCAAAAGTTTGGATGCCACGCCCACCAATACCACCCTAGCCGCCCCCATCCACCCCAACGCTTCGTCAAAAACGGGAATGCGTGTATCTTCCAGAGTTGTGGAGCTAGAGCCACCAAATTTGGCAGGAAGATAGCTTGCAACGACCCCCGAAAAACTGCATCAAAGTTTTGGAGCCACGCACACCCCTTCCACCCCCCTTTCCCCACCTTTTACAAACTTTGAGCTAGAGTCACCAAATTTTGTATGAAGATAGCAATTGACATTCCACATAGATCTGCATCAAAAATTTGGATGCCACGCCCACCCATACCGCCCCCAGCCCCCCTTTCCCCACTTTATACAAACTTCGAGCTAGAGTCACCAAATTTGGTATGAAGATAGCAATTGACATCCCACATGGATCGGCAGCAAAAATTTGAATGCCACGCCCACCCATACCGCCCCAAGCCCCATAGCCCCCCTTTCACCACCTTTTACATGCTTCGAGCTAGAGTCACCAAATTTGGTATGAAGGTAGCATTTGACATTCTACAAGGATCTGCAGCAAAAATTTGGATGCCACGCCCAACCATACCGCCCCCAGCCCCATAGCCCCCCTCTCCCCACCTTATACAAACTTTGAGCTAGAGTCAGCAAATTTGGTATGAAGGTAGCATTTGACATTCCACAAGGATCTGCAGCAAAAATTTGAATGCCACGCCCAACCATACCGCCCCCAGCCCCCCTTTCCCCACTTTTACAAACTTTGAGCTAGAGTCACCAAATTTGTTATGAAGATAGCAATTGACATTCCACAAAGATCTGCATCAAAAATTTGGATGCAATTCCACCCATACCGCCCCCAGCCCCCCTTTCCCCACTTTATACAAACTTTGAGCTAGAGTCACCAAATTTGGTATGAAGGTAGCATTTGACATTCCACAAGGATCTGCAGCAAAAATTACATGCCACGCCCAACCATACCGCCCCCAGCCCCTCTTTCCCCTCTTTTACAAACTTTGAGCTAGAGTCACCAAATTTGTTATGAAGATAGCAATTGACATTCCACAAAGATCTGCATCAAAAATTTGGATGCAATTCCACCCATACCGCCCCCAGCCCCCCTTTCCCCACTTTATACAAACTTCGAGCTAGAGTCACCAAATTTGGTATGAAGAAAGCAATTAACATCCCACATGGATGGGCATCAAAATTTTTAATACTGGTATCGAGTATACCGCAGTCGGTTGCGTCCGACTGCAACGTTTCCACTTGTTTTTTTTTTTTTTTGGTCAGCCAATACCTTTCTGTTTCTATGCAAATTTTTTTTTTTTTATTTGTAGCAACAACAACCATCAAAGAAATTAAAAAAAAAAATTTTTTAATGACCAAGAAATAAAATAAAACATATTAATTAGCTGACCAAAAAAAAAAAAAAATTATAAAGGTCTTTGGCTGACCAAAAAAAAAATATATATATATATAAAGGTCTTTGGTGACCAATATAATTTTTTGGTCAGAATAATGGTTAAATATGACCAATATAATTTTTTGGTCTGAATAATGGTTAAATATGACCAATAAAAGTTTTTGGTCAAAGTAATGGTTAAATATGACCAAAATATTTCTTCTCAATTATAATGGTTAAATGCAAGATTATTATTTTTTTGGTTAATTTATTGAGACCTTTTTGGTTCAATTTTTAAAAATAATGGTTATTATTAGTCCCTGTTTAAAAGTTTATTGTTCATGTTATAGAGCTTTCTCGCCTTGTTCACGTTTTAGAAAAGTCAATGCACAAAAAATGTTGTTCACGTTTTATTGAGTTCACGTTTTAGACGTATCACGTTCACTGAAAAAATTAATCAAGATTTTCCACCTTGAATCAACACTTTTCGGTCTTATTTCTCGTGTAAGACCGGAAAATCTTGAATCAAGTATGAAACGTTCTTAACTGTTAAGATCGCTCATTCTTAAATTTAGATCGTTTTGAGAATGAAAAGTACTTATTTCGAGATTGTTAATTCTTGAATTGAGAAGCAAAATTCTTAGAATTTGAGATCTGACAAACTGTAAATGAGATTGAAGTGAACTTAAAAACAAGATGTTAGATCTTGAATTTTAAGATTATTAATTCTTGATTCAAGAACTGACAAATTCACATTTAAAAAAAAAAACGGCAAGTATTCGTACTTTAACGCAGCCTAGCCGTGTGTAAGTTGCGTAAGGCTGTAATTTTTTAAACAGAAATTCTGACTTCGTCAACATTAAGGTCGAATAAGGTTTATAATCCAAGAACTTGTTTGCTTGATCCAAGTTTGACACTACTTGATTATATAATTTCCTGAAATTCTAAGATTAAGACACATAAGCGCAGAATAGCATTTTAACAGCTGCCTATCGTTCTCATGCTTAAGCTAGAAATGTACGAAATTAGAAATAAACATTACAAATTTATCTGATTTTGCTTACCGTGACGGGGATTTGAACCTTAGATCTGTTGTTAACTGCGTCGAGTGCTTTAGCTGTTGAGCCAATTCCTATTACATATTGACTGCAGTTAATGTTTATGTTAAGTGAACTTGATTTAAAACAGTTTATTCGGCATTTTTATACTAATTAATGACTTTTAAAAAAATAAGAACAAAATAAACTTGTTTCATATAATTTTTAAGAGCAAAAAAAAAAAAAAATTTGTAAAATGCCGCTGAGATTTGAACACGCGACTCGTACTTGATTCAAGAATTTTCGTACTTGATTCCAGTAGTTCGGAGGATAAACTTGATAAAAGTTCACTCAGTACTTGATGTAAGTATTTCGAACTTAAATTGCCAGTTTTAAGTATTTTGGACCTATAATAATTAATTGAAGCCTCCTTCCGACAAAATTTGTTTTAAAAAACTAAACTTTTAAAGAAGAATCAAGATTTTATTCTTGTAATAAGAACGTTTACTACTTATTAAATCGCCAAGTTCGTTTCAGTTTTATTAATAGCCTTTTCAAGAATTATATTCTTATATTAAGAACGTTTAGTGCTTAAATAAAATAAGAATGATTCAAGACCGTTTTAGGCGAATTTTGAGATTTTTTAAGAACATGCATTCTTAATTCAAGTACATTTGGAATTGAATCAAGATTTTTAATCTTAAATTACTCGTTAAGTTCGTTTTAAACTTAATTTAAGATTTCTTAAGTACGAAACGTACTTAAATATTTCAAGTACGAATCGGGATAATTCTAGATTAAAAATCTTAAATTTAGATCGTCATTTTTTTTTCTGTGTTATCGAGCGTTTGCTGTATTGCAAACATTTCTGCTTTTTCATGATCAAAATATCACACTGATAAGCTTTTTAACATTTTGATATGTTTTTATTAACTTGCATTTTTGAGTGACCGGGTGGAAATTTGTTATTGATTTTACGCTAGCTTCCTAGCTAGAGATCTTTAATTTGGAATATAGTTTAGAAGTGGCTTGCTATGCATGAAGATATGAAAAAAAGAATTAAAACGTAAAAGGGAGGAAAAGATGAAGAAAATTGAAAGATGTGTGAAAATTTGTAATTAAATTTAAACTAACTTAAAAAACTAGAACAGAATTACTCATTCTGACTTCTGATTTGAAAATAGGGAACACTTTTTGTTTAAAATTAAAAGGCTTACAGAAAATATATATGTAACGTATATAATAAACATTTAACAAGCGAGTCAAATACCTGCTGGATCATAGTTATATCGGGGAAGGCAGACGGGTTTTATTATTTTCGAAAACGATATAGGCTTTCTTAGTCTTAACAATGCAATATCGTTATTGTATGTATCCGGATCAAAGTTTTTATGTTTTATAACTGCCGTAACTGCTCGTTGAATCGCTTGCGACTCAGACGTTATTTCTTGGTCATGATGGTCATGATTCGACTTGGTCATGATCTCCAAATATAATTCTGATTTTGGATCTTCTTAACTTTTTGATGCAATGGGCTGCAGATAAGACGTAGTCTTTTGTTAACAATGATCCTCCACAGTGAAATTTCCCGTCATAAATTATTCGAGCCATCCAAGGGTATTGGTTTACACCAGTGGGCTTTCCTCCAAATATTCTATTTTCTTCATTCGAAAATCCACAATCTAAAAAAAGCAATATTAATACTCAAGCATCAAACACATTGTATATGGGTTCATCGTATAATTTATTTTTTTTTTATGTATATACCAGCCAGAAGGATTAACGATGCCATGAATTGGCACTTCCCTTACAATATTGGATTTTGACAATGTTATCTGTAAATAAACAGACAAGCAAGCTTTCGTCGGATTTACTGGTATACTATATCACTAAGTTATTTATTTTTGTTTTTAATAGTTTTTATGTCTTATTTTACTTGTGCTGTCCGAAATGTTATAAGAGTAGCTGTAAGGACCGTTTGTTGTCTATAATATTTTACAAACGGCCTCCAAAGATCTTGTCTTGGGCTTGAGTTGATTGTCAACATATACATAAAATAATATGTAAATACAAATTAAACAAGGTGTGATGCATATAAAGATCCTTTTGAATAAGTAGTATGTAATCTACTTCTATCTGTAAATCAGATTTTCATTCTGTTTCAACTTTTATTTTACCACTAAACTAAAAAATATTGTACATAACATACATTTTTGACAACTATACCAGACGGGCTGTGACTTACCACAATCACAGCTTGCAACACTTATGTTTTCATTATTTTCTACATCTTCTTCATTGTCAAACCCAAAGGCGTTTGAGACCCCGGAACTGATCCGAAAAATAGTATCGAATAGAAATTTGCTTGTTCTTCTCGAATTTACACTGTCAAGAGTGTTGTTCCTTATTTCTTCGGTACATGTGACACCATTTGTAAAATTCACCATTAGAATTACAGAATTGCAAAATAAAATATTCATCGTAATAACGAAGTAAACATGTTTTCAAAATTATATATTCACGTTCGATTTTAAGACAATGTTCTTATTATTATTTTTATAATAATTTTTTATGAACGTAGATATTTGAATGTAAATAATGACACCTGTAACACCAATTTGGGAACGTAGAGTACAAACTGTCAAAAAAAAATACATAGATTCAGAGGTTTAACAACAATTTTAAATTTTAATATATATTTTCTTATATAATTATTTAATTTAATTTAGTTCTTCATTTATTTAATGTTTTCTTAATGTTGTTAATTTATTTTTGCTTTTTTATTATTTGTTATTATTATTTTTCCATTGTCATTCCAATGTATTATAGCCTTTAAGAAGGTTGGTCAATATTATAATAAAATTTGACGTTACAAAAAAGTCTTCTAAACTATTATTATTACATGGTGAATGACATTTATGCAAGGACCGTTAAGGTTATAATTTTATAAAGAAGAATATCTTATACATTATTTTCTTAAAATAATACAGTCGAACTGCTCGTTTACGATCTTCCGGTGTAACTCATATTTTAAATTTTTTAATAAAAGCTTATAATAAAATTTTTTAAATTTTGGAACATCGTTTGAATCGATCGGTGTCTCACAGAAGTGAAAATGTACTATTTGTCAACACTTCAATACGAATGATATATCACATCTAGTTCAAGGCTCATATGAATATTTTTTCCACTCTTAAGGTGCATGAAAATTTTCTGCGACAACCAATTTTTAACAACTGAAAACGTTACAGTCAGACGCATACGACTTTGGTATACTCTGATAGCTGACTGGAAAAGGAACATCGCCAGTTTAATTGACACAACATTTTTGTTGTAGATATTTGGCGGTTTTCAATACCTATATTGCCATCAAATTTGGAATATCTAGCTCAGACATCTACAGTTGATTTGGGTTTTAGATATATGTACAAATGTTTTCATTGCGATCTCATTGGAGGACGCCATTAGCTATCTTCTAAACAAATTTAGCTGTAAGGATGTGGGAATATCGATTTTTAGCTATCGATAATATCAATTTGCCAGCCCCCGGTAGGAATATAACTACAAACTTGACATTTTATCTGTCCCGCCCATAGAAAAAGATATTTGCAAAGTTTATAGACTCTAGCTTGAATTAGCTTGTCGAACAAGTAGCGTTCATACAGACTGACAGATCATGACAAACATTGCACAAAACCAATACACTCTTAACTTTTGGTATGGAGTATAAAAATAAACGTTTTTCATGAAAACACCTTCCGTGCTACATATTTTTTAATCACATGAAAATTTTATTTGAAATATACTTGCGTTATATTACACAACATAACATTACATTATAAACAAGTGAATCAAAAAAAAATTTTTTGACGACATGCTTTTATACCGACAAACATTTTTCTTGCATACATATGTAATCGATATTTTAAAAAGGTTATATAATAAAAATAACATTAA
>JARNME010000012.1:36311685-36327261 GCA_030179655.1 Scaptomyza flava | reverse complement strand
TATCGAGCGTTTGCTGTATTGCAAACATTTCTGCTTTTTCATGATCAAAATATCACACTGATAAGCTTTTTAACATTTTGATATGTTTTTATTAACTTGCATTTTTGAGTGACCGGGTGGAAATTTGTTATTGATTTTACGCTAGCTTCCTAGCTAGAGATCTTTAATTTGGAATATAGTTTAGAAGTGGCTTGCTATGCATGAAGATATGAAAAAAAAAATTAAAACGTAAAAGGGAGGAAAAGATGAAGAAAATTGAAAGATGTGTGAAAATTTGTAATTAAGTTTAAACTAACTTAAAAAACTAGAACAGAATTACTCATTCTGACTTCTGATTTGAAAATAGGGAACACTTTTTGTTTAAAATTAAAAGGCTTACAGAAAATATATATGTAACGTATATAATAAACATTTAACAAGCGAGTCAAATACCTGCTGGATCATAGTTATATCGGGGAAGGCAGACGGGTTTTATTATTTTCGAAAACGATATAGGCTTTCTTAGTCTTAACAATGCAATATCGTTATTGTATGTATCCGGATCAAAGTTTTTATGTTTTATAACTGCCGTAACTGCTCGTTGAATCGCTTGCGACTCAGACGTTATTTCTTGGTCATGATGGTCATGATTCGACTTGGTCATGATCTCCAAATATAATTCTGATTTTGGATCTTCTTAACTTTTTGATGCAATGGGCTGCAGATAAGACGTAGTCTTTTGTTAACAATGATCCTCCACAGTGAAATTTCCCGTCATAAATTATTCGAGCCATCCAAGGGTATTGGTTTACACCAGTGGGCTTTCCTCCAAATATTCTATTTTCTTCATTCGAAAATCCACAATCTAAAAAAGCAATATTAATACTCAAGCATCAAACACATTGTATATGGGTTCATCGTATAATTTATTTTTTTTTTTATGTATATACCAGCCAGAAGGATTAACGATGCCATGAATTGGCACTTCCCTTACAATATTGGATTTTGACAATGTTATCTGTAAATAAACAGACAAGCAAGCTTTCGTCGGATTTACTGGTATACTATATCACTAAGTTATTTATTTTTGTTTTTAATAGTTTTTATGTCTTATTTTACTTGTGCTGTCCGAAATGTTATAAGAGTAGCTGTAAGGACCGTTTGTTGTCTATAATATTTTACAAACGGCCTCCAAAGATCTTGTCTTGGGCTTGAGTTGATTGTCAACATATACATAAAATAATATGTAAATACAAATTAAACAAGGTGTGATGCATATGAAGATCCTTTTTGAATAAGTAGTATGTAATCTACTTCTATCTGTAAATCAGATTTTCATTCTGTTTCAACTTTTATTTTACCACTAAACTAAAAAATATTGTACATAACATACATTTTTGACAACTATACCAGACGGGCTGTGACTTACCACAATCACAGCTTGCAACACTTATGTTTTCATTATTTTCTACATCTTCTTCATTGTCAAACCCAAAGGCGTTTGAGACCCCGGAACTGATCCGAAAAATAGTATCGAATAGAAATTTGCTTGTTCTTCTCGAATTTACACTGTCAAGAGTGTTGTTCCTTATTTCTTCGGTACATGTGACACCATTTGTAAAATTCACCATTAGAATTACAGAATTGCAAAATAAAATATTCATCGTAATAACGAAGTAAACATGTTTTCAAAATTATATATTCACGTTCGATTTTAAGACAATGTTCTTATTATTATTTTTATAATAATTTTTTATGAACGTAGATATTTGAATGTAAATAATGACACCTGTAACACCAATTTGGGAACGTAGAGTACAAACTGTCAAAAAAAAATACATAGATTCAGAGGTTTAACAACAATTTTAAATTTTAATATATATTTTCTTACTTAATTATTTAATTTAATTTAGTTCTTCATTTATTTAATGTTTTCTTAATGTTGTTAATTTATTTTTGCTTTTTTATTATTTGTTATTATTATTTTTCCATTGTCATTCCAATGTATTATAGCCTTTAAGAAGGTTGGTCAATATTATAATAAAAATTTGACGTTACAAAAAAGTCTTCTAAACTATTATTATTACATGGTGAATGACATTTATGCAAGGACCGTTAAGGTTATAATTTTATAAAGAAGAATATCTTATACATTATTTTCTTAAAATAATACAGTCGAACTGCTCGTTTACGATCTTCCGGTGTAACTCATATTTTAAATTTTTTAATAAAAGCTTATAATAAAATTTTTTAAATTTTGGAACATCGTTTGAATCGATCGGTGTCTCACAGAAGTGAAAATGTACTATTTGTCAACACTTCAATACGAATGATATATCACATCTAGTTCAAGGCTCATATGAATATTTTTTCCACTCTTAAGGTGCATGAAAATTTTCTGCGACAACCAATTTTTAACAACTGAAAACGTTACAGTCAGACGCATACGACTTTGGTATACTCTGATAGCTGACTGGAAAAGGAACATCGCCAGTTTAATTGACACAACATTTTTGTTGTAGATATATGGCGGTTTTCAATACCTATATTGCCATCAATTTGGAATATCTAGCTCAGACATCTACAGTTGATTTGGGTTTTAGATATATGTACAAATGTTTTCATTGCGATCTCATTGGAGGACGCCATTAGCTATCTTCTAAACAAATTTAGCTGTAAGGATGTGGGAATATCGATTTTTAGCTATCGATAATATCAATTTGCCAGCCCCCGGTAGGAATATAACTACAAACTTGACATTTTATCTGTCCCGCCCATAGAAAAAGATATTTGCAAAGTTTATAGACTCTAGCTTGAATTAGCTTGTCGAACAAGTAGCGTTCATACAGACTGACAGATCATGACAAACATTGCACAAAACCAATACACTCTTAACTTTTGGTATGGAGTATAAAAATAAACGTTTTTCATGAAAACACCTTCCGTGCTACATATTTTTTAATCACATGAAAATTTTATTTGAAATATACTTGCGTTATATTACACAACATAACATTACATTATAAACAAGTGAATCAAAAAAAAATTTTTTGACGACATGCTTTTATACCGACAAACATTTTTCTTGCATACATATGTAATCGATATTTTAAAAAGGTTTATATAATAAAAAATAACATTAAATTCGGATCTCCGAAAAATAATCAATTTCAGTAAATAATAATTTTTTGTAAATAAACTAGTTTGCACAATATCATATATGCAAAATGTGAAGTATTTTATGTTACTAGGAGGCTTCTGGCTCTGCGGCGTCGCTTCGCTTGTACGTTAACCCCCAATTGAAACCGAATAAAGTTTGGAAAATATGTATGTTTTCGTATTTTTTTGTTCATATTGATAAATGTTATAATCAAGTAAAAGTTAGGATTTTTTGATAAATTTAAGCATCGCACACACCAGAGCGAATTATTCGCAGCGGCAGCGGCACGAATATTTAGTTACATTGCGTCTTATGAACGCACGCACACCAAAGCGGGCGAATTCGTTCTGACAGCGAATGTGTAGCGTTTTTTTTTTCGCTGAATATTGCGAACTGTGCTTGCAGCGTTTTTTTGCTTTCCGGCAAGAACGCTGAAACTCAGTTTACGCAGAAACTGGCTTATGTTCAGCGCAGATGACGTCAGATACGATGCATGTGTTGAAAACATGTTGTTTACATGTTAAATTACTATATTTTGGCTATTAATACATTATAATAATAATAATATATTAAGAGAAGCAGTTTTTAACTTATTATCATTAATTTTTATTCAAAAAATTTTTATAAAAATTACTTCACATGTGAACAGCTGTCTATGCTCAATGTCTGTCTTTCCTGTATCATGGCTTCCCGAATAAAAAAATACTCGAATAATTTCGCCGCAGTGTGATGACACTTGCGATTTAGGCGTGGAAAATATCACGCGATTCATCGCTTCCGCTGCGAATAATTCGCTCTGGTGCTTTAATTTTGCCAAGCTCCTTGTCATGAGATCTTATCGTTAATTGCGGATTTTGGTTCACTTTCGGCATGATTTGATGGCTTGACCGATTATTGCACCCCAGCGCCCTGATCTTAGTATACAGTATCGGACAAAACTAAAGCACCCCCCTAGAAAATTTTTTTCATTTGTAATTTTTATACCCTTCACACATGTGAAACAGGGTATATTGAGTTTGGGGAGGCCCTATAAACTATATATCAAAATGATCAGGACGAGCTCAGGAATTGATTTCCGTCCGTCCGTCCGTCTGTCCGTCTGTCTGTTTCAACACGATTTCCGGCCAAACTGCTGAAACGATGTTAATGAAACTTTCACAGATTGCTTAAATCATGTCGGATTTGTTCACTATGAAATTTCATCCCGCTCGGAGCATTCTACGACACCATACAAATTGACCATATCGTACTATCAATCGTTGTTGCTGTCGTGCACTTTCAAGTACCTACATATAGCTCATTTGCATCAAAAGTGGTATAACGAGATTTCCACACAATAAAAAAAGTAATCCATGTGTGAAGGGTATCATAGTCTTGGCATAGCCAAAATTAACTATGCGGCACTTGTTTTTATTTACTTGTGTCCTAATATTAATTAACAAACAATAATACGTAGCTGCTTGGACTTGCAAGTTATCGATAGACCGATTCGAAGACGGGCCGTGGAGGCCGGTTCGGTCAGTCGACGACCACCAAAAAAACCTTTTGTATCGCCAAAGAACAGAAAAGCCAGAATAGAATTTGCCAAGGCCCATCTTAACTGGAGTGTCCAACAATGGAAGACTGTGATATTTTCTGACGAATCTAAGTACAACATGAAGGATTCAGATGGTATGAGGCGTGTTCGCAGAACAAAAGGAGAAAGATTAAGTCCGAAGTTTTGCAAAAGCACTGTTAAGCACGGAGGAGGAAGTGTGATGGTCTGGGGATGTTTCTCCGGGCAAGGAATCGGGCCGATTCATAAGATTGATGGTATAATTGATAGATTCCAGTATCTTATTATACTTTAGGACGTCATGTTGCCAGACGCTGGTGAAAAAATGCCACTTCAATGGAGGTTTCAGCAAGATAATGACCCGAAACACGTGGCAATAGTGGTCAAGGATTGGTTTCAGGCCAATGACATAGAAGTTTTTCGTTGGCCTGCCCAATCACCTGATTTAAATCCAATTGAGAACTTGTAGGATATAGTAAATAGAAAAATAAACAGGCAAAATTGCAAATGGTACTAGATCTTTTTGAAGTTTTAAAAACAGCCTTGGAAGTATTCTCGCCGGGAATAATTCATAGTTTAATATCTTATATGCCCAAAAGATGAGCGTCTGTCCTTAAAAGTAAAGGATTTCCAACGAAATATTGATTTAAAACTGTTTTTTAATTTTATAATTAGGGGGTGCTTTAGTTTTGTCGCTTCAAATTTACGAGTTAAAATAGTTTTTGGACTAAAATTTTTTGTTTGTGACAAAATCGTTTGTTAATTAATATTTAGGACACAAGTTAATAAAAAACACTAACACAATAAATCTACATCATCGTTTTCATAAAAAAGTCAAATGAATAAAATGGCCTGGGGGTGCTTTAGTTTTGTCCGATACTGTAGTTAAAATATTAAAAAAAAAATAAAAATGTATAGTCCACCTATAAAACAAAAATTAGGAAATGGGAGCTCAAAATCCGCACAGCGCATAAAAAGTCATTACTGGAAGAGTGGCAAAAGATTCCACTGGAATATGACCATCAAGGTTGGTCAATTCCATGTAAAAACGCGATCAACATTTAATTAATGCAAAAGAGGGTCATACTAATATTATAATTAGTAATATTGTGAAATATAGCATTTCGTCTTTAACTAAAACTAGCAAAGAATTAATCTTCGTGTTATAGATTTATAGTCATCATCAATAATTTGTTAAGCATTCAAAAATGTCCGGTTTTATACCTATTATGAAAAAAGCGTCAGGCGCTCAGTAGACTTTAATAGAATTTGTAGTGGGATGGTTTAAAGTTAGCACAAGACGGTTTTTAGGAGTTGGTTCTGCCAATAAAATGTGGAACGGTTCGGAAAGCGCATTTTTATACTCGATACCGAAGGTAAAGAGTATATTGGGTTTGTGCAATGTCCGTCATGGTGTCCGTCCGTCTGTCCGTCTGTATGTTCGCAACTTTTTTCCACACCCTTCAAGCTAGAGACTTGAAACTTTCCAATTCTCTTTATCTATGGGATAGTAAATTAAAGTGTCAAGATGGGGGTTCTACGATAACTGGGGGGCTGACAAATCGATAAATTCGATAACTCAAAACCGATAAATCCTCATATTTCGCACATCCTTACAGCTAGAACTACCAAATTTGGTGGGCAGATAGCTACTAGCAACCCCCAAAAAACTGCATCAAAATTTTTGAGCCACGCCCACCCATTCCGCCCCCAGCCCCCCCGCAATTTAAAGTCAAAAAAGCGTATATCTCCCACAGTTTTTGAGCTAGAGCCACCAAATTTTGTGCCAAGATAGGTGATGATGACCCCCCAAAAACTGCATCAAAAGTTTGGATGCCACGCCCACCGATACTGCTCTAGCCGCCCCCATCCACCCCAACGCTTCGTCAAAAACGGGAATGCGTGTATCTATCAGAGTTGTGGAGCTAGAGCCTCCAAATTTGGTAGAAAGCTAGCTGGTAACGACCCCCAAAAAACTGCATCAAAATTTTGGAGCCACGCTCACCCATTCCGCCCCCAGCCCCCCCGCATTTTGAAATCAGAAATGGCTATATCTCCCACAGTTTTTGAGCTAGAGCCACCAAATTTGGTGCCAAGATAGGTGATGATGACCCCCCAAAAACTGCATCAAAAGTTTGGATGCCACGCCCACCAATACCACCCTAGCCGCCCCCATCCACCCCAACGCTTCGTCAAAAACGGGAATGCGTGTATCTTCCAGAGTTGTGGAGCTAGAGCCACCAAATTTGGCAGGAAGATAGCTTGCAACGACCCCCGAAAAACTGCATCAAAGTTTTGGAGCCACGCGCACCCCTTCCACCCCCCTTTCCCCACCTTTTACAAACTTCGAGCTAGAGTCACCAAATTTGGTATGAAGATAGCAATTGACATCCCACATGGATCGGGAGCAAAATTTGAATGCCACGCCCACCCATACCGCCCCAAGCCCCATAGCCCCCCTTTCACCACCTTTACATGCTTCGAGCTAGAGTCACCAAATTTGGTATGAAGGTAGCATTTGACATTCCACATAGATCTGCATCAAAAATTTGGATGCCACGCCCACCCATACCGCCCCCAGCCCCTCTTTCCCCACTTTATACAAACTTCGAGCTAGAGTCACCAAATTTGGTATGAAGATAGCAATTGACATCCCACATGGATCGGCAGCAAAAATTTGAATGCCACGCCCACCCATACCGCCCCAAGCCCCATAGCCCCCCTTTCACCACCTTTTACATGCTTCGAGCTAGAGTCACCAAATTTGGTATGAAGGTAGCATTTGACATTCCACAAGGATCTGCAGCAAAAATTTGGATGCCACGCCCAACCATACCGCCCCCAGCCCCATAGCCCCCCTCTCCCCACCTAATACAAACTTTGAGCTAGAGTCAGCAAATTTGGTATGAAGGTAGCATTTGACATTCCACAAGGATCTGCAGCAAAAATTTGAATGCCACGCCCAACCATACCGCCCCCAGCCCCCCTTTCCCCACTTTTACAAACTTTGAGCTAGAGTCACCAAATTTGTTATGAAGATAGCAATTGACATTCCACAAAGATCTGCATCAAAAATTTGGATGCAATTCAACCCATACCGCCTCCAGCCCCCCTTTCCCCATTTTATACAAACTTCGAGCTAGAGTCACCAAATTTGGTATGAAGATAGCAATTGACATCCCACATGGATCGGCAGCAAAAATTTGAATGCCACGCCCACCCATACCACCCCAAGCCCCATAGCCCCCCTATCACCACCTTTTACATGCTTCGAGCTAGAGTCACCAAATTTGGTATGAAGGTAGCATTTGACATTCCACAAGGATCTGCAGCAAAAATTTGGATGCCACGCCCAACCATACCGCCCCCAGCCCCATAGCCCCCCTCTCCCCACCTTATACAAACTTTGAGCTAGAGTCAGCAAATTTGGTATGAAGGTAGCATTTGACATTCCACAAGGATCTGCAGCAAAAATTTGAATGCCACGCCCAACCATACCGCCCCCAGCCCCTCTTTCCCCTCTTTTACAAACTTTGAGCTAGAGTCACCAAATTTGTTATGAAGATAGCAATTGACATTCCACAAAGATCTGCATCAAAAATTTGGATGCAATTCCACCCATACCGCCCCCAGCCCCCCTTTCCCCACTTTATACAAACTTCGAGCTAGAGTCACCAAATTTGGTATGAAGAAAGCAATTAACATCCCACATGGATGGGCATCAAAATTTTTAATACTGGTATCGAGTATACCGCAGTCGGTTGCGTCCGACTGCAACGTTTCCACTTGTTGAAACAAAACTATATGAATCAAGGACAATGCATACTTTGCTTTCATATAATTGAGACAACTAAACTATTTAATTAAGAGAGAAAGTTTAAAACAGATCATTTGGATCTGCATCATTAACATAAAACAGCCTTATTTTTTTTACATATGATGCGAACATTTTTTTTTTTCAGTGTTTATTTATTTATTTAAAGTCAGCTAAGAGCAGCTGACATTAAAATGAATCAAAATTTAATTTAAATTAAAAATAATTAAAATAATTAAATTAAGTAAAATATAGAATAATATATATATACCTGTATAAATAATAAAAGGGCTGCTTTGCATTTATTGGCGTTTGACTTTATTAGTATTTGTGTTTGATCCGTCCTTAGCGCATTTTGGGAGCCCCTGCTTTAAGCTCAATTTTCATTATTTTACTCAATATTTAAAAAATACTGTACTATGAACACAAGCAAGTACTTGCCAAATTAGATTTAATCCAAGGAATAAATTTGCTGATACGGGTGTACACGCCAGGATATCCTTCGCGTCCACAACCAACACCCCAGGATACTATACCGACTATAAAATATTTTACTCCATTTGACAATAGTAGTGGTCCACCACTGTCGCCTTAACAAGAGTCCATACGCGGCCTACCAGCACACAACATAGTTGGCATTATTCGGGTGCTTTTATATTTTTGGTATCGACATTCTGCGAGAGACATAATAGGTACTTTAACTTAGTTAACAATGCTAGGAAGTTCTCCTCCTTCCGAAGTACGACCCCAGCCAACAACAGTTCCTATTCGTCCTAGAATTAAAGATAAATTACATACATCAAATATTAATATATTTTATTTTTGCATTTTAGAGCTCTACCACTAATACAGCAAACGCTCGACAACGTGACCTAATTAAAACCAAGGCAGTTCACATTGACGAAGGTGTTCACGTTTTCGAATGCCAAAATAGTATAAAATGCATACATATTCACTCATTGAAATTCACATTTTATTGTATATTTTAAGAAATTTAAGAAAGCTTCTCATTCAAAAAATCTGCAATTTTCTTTTGAGTTTTCTGCTTTTCTAATACTTTAAGCACAGCTTTCTCCCTCATACCGTGCAGCACATTCAAATAATTTTTATCGATGCCTTCTTGGCTAGCCCACTCTACCGCTTTGTTGAAAACTTCAACTGCTTCAATTGATTTAATTTTCTCTAGAGCCCCTGAGATGAAGTCATCGTCGTCGGATTCATCCTCCTGTTCAACATCATTATCCGCAATGTCATCGTCAATATCATCGCTGGAGAACAGTTGTACAGATTGTAGAAAAGCGAAAATTTTTTCCGATTCTTCAATCTGCAGTTGACTTTTGTGAATTTTGTGGAGGGAAAAAGTGAAAAAATTATTTGAGCTCAATGTAAACATAGAAAAGTTTATTGTTCATGTTATAGAGCTTTCTCGCCTTGTTTACGTATTAGAATAGTCAACGCACAAAATATGTTGTTCACGTTTTGATGAGTTCACGTTTTAAAATCACGTTATCGAGCGTTTGCTGTACTAAAACAAGATGTGTGAAAGAAAACTAGATTTTGTTTCTAAATACGAAGATAAATCTAAAGTATATCCCGATTTTTTAAATTTTTATATGGTCTTGTCTTCGCGTTTTTCAATTTTGATAGTTCCCTCGTAAACCAAGGTGGTTTATTATCACTTGAAGAACAAATGAGGGGAACACAAATATCCAAAAGCGAATTCAAAGTCCCATAAAATATGGCAATGGCCGTTTCTATATCAGTACAAGAATAAAGGCGAGACCAATTGATATAGTGAAGAAGATAATTTAATTTAGTAATGTTAGTTTTACAAAATCAACGGATTTTTAAAGTATTATTAGATACTGAAATAGGGTTAAGAATTTCGATGGATAGTTCTAAGGTTAAATGGTAGATATCTTCCGGAAGCACTAGAGGTGGTATTCTACTAGCATTACTGCAATCTGAGTAAGAAACAAATATTAAGTCCAACATTCTACCACTACAGTTATGCACCCTATTAACTTGCGATAGGCCTAACTCCAGTAGGTCATCGATAAAATCATCAGAAGTGACTGGTAATACCACCGAAGATGTGTCATTCACAGACCATACAACACGTGGCAAATTAAATCACGAACTGCTATGCCACTATGGATTCTCCATATCTGTCAAGAATGACGAAACAAGTTGCAGGGCACTCAGATGGGATGAGTAAATGTTAGTATCGGAATGAGGAGGAATATAAGAACAAGTAACATAAAGTGAACGGCCGTTTAGTCATATTTTTACACACAAAACTCTATGTCCGGAAGATCATGAGAATGAATCTGTTCAGAGGAAATACAAGAGTCAACCGAAATGAGAACACCACCCCCCTTTCGGGAAGTGTGATCGCATCTGTACAAGTTATATTTTGAAGGAAAAACGGAATAATCAGAAATATCGGGTTTTAAGCATGTTAACATATAATTTGGCAAGTTTAGTGTTAAGGCCTCTAACATTTTGATAGGCCAAGCTAATAACATTTGTTAGTTTTTTGCCGACGACGTGGAGGCCACAGAGTGGCTAACAGGCTGTGCACTACTCATTCAATACCATTGTTATTATAATTCTCATTATGCTTATTCACAAACTCTTTTTCAACGAGCTGAGGCGGCCAAAACTGTTCAGAACAAATTGTCGTAAAAAGTTCGGTCGGAACACTCAACTTAAAAGAAGATATGCTTCGGGCGTGTTTGAATTTAAATTTTTCCACCGTAATATATGGGGATTCGATATACCTTTTAATGTGAGCACTAACATCATCCGATGAAGTTATTACTAATACTTCTAGCTGACGAGTTAAACACCATTAATGGGCCAGCAATAGGATCCGTTGTGGGATTATTCCTTGGCACCAGTAGTGGCTTGGTTGGCAAGACAGGTGGGACACTAGGTGGAAAAGGACCCAAAGTCTTTTTGCGCTTCGGAGATTTTGTCATAATCTTGTCGTTTTTAAAATTCGCCTGAAGCTTATTAAACGCTTTGTTCATAGATACAAAGCTTAGGTGAGTCTGTCTTAGAAATTAAGCAGTTTCCTTCTCAACCTCATTGCAGGACTCACAATACCATTAAAGGCCAGAGTCAGCAACTAAGCAGTCCATTATTTTGGCAGTAAAGCCAGCACATTTCATGTGGATCGCGTTGTCACAAAATCTACATAAAATAAAGTTTTGGTTGGTTGTACCAACCGTTTTACAATTCTTCATTGTAAACAATGAAATAAGCAAACGAAACGCAAAAACAAAACAATGAAGAGTGCAAGTATATATGTATGTACTAGTAAGTGGCCCGCTTACTTCGCTGCGCGGATAGTTTTTATAAATTTTAGCAATAGAAGATAGATACAAAATAAATAAATTAGAAAATATTTCACAAAATATTAAAGCAAAGTATTTAATATTCTCTTTTCCACGCCACCATTGAGGTAGAGAATCAGGCGGGTCATTTTTTTATTGTGGTTTCCCCAGTAGGCCTTATCCACTTATTGAATTTAATTTGCAATTATTAACAACTTTTAAGAGCTTTTTTATAAACGATATTGGTTGTTTTTCCGTCAGGTGCTAATACAAATAAACTTTTTGGTGAACTGACTCTTGAGCAGGCTACATAAAATTGGCCATGAGAAAAACAATCGTGTCTTAAGTCTAGTCCGGCTAATTTAAAAGTTTGTCCCTGTGATTTATTAATTGTTAAGGCAAAGCAAACTTTTAAAGGAAATTGCAATCTTTTAAATTGAATTGGCAATTCAGAATCAGAAGGTATTAATGGAATTCTCGGTATAAAAACCGTTTCCCCTATACCATTGCCAGTAAAGATAATTGCTTCGACAACATTCTTATGAAGGACTTTAACTTGAAATCTTGTACCATTGCACAGTTTTGGCGGCTTCAAGTTGCGAATCAACATTACAGGTGAACCAATCTTTAAAGTTAATTTATGTTGAGGCAAGCCAGCCGGATTTAATGAATTAAGAAACTCGACGGGGTAATGAACTGCATCTTCGATTTCAGTTACAGAATTATATGTAATTTCTTCACTTTGAAATGATTTTAATAAAAACTCGTTTATTTCCAATGCATTGTCATTTCTCGCAGTCAAAATAGCACGTTCTGAAAACCATTTGAGTGATTTTTGAGAGATATTTGTAATATCCGGAAATATTTTGAGAGTTAGTTCTTCAATACTTTTCACAACATGACACAAAGTGGATGGTAAAATTATTTTGCCATCTTGGGTTGGAAATAATCCATTTCCTATTTGAAGAAGCATTTCTGCCAATTCACCAGCTATGCTATCACCTTTTAAGTGCACTCGCATATTTTTTGTTAATGCAATTTTCTGTATTTTGGGCCACAAAATTGAAGACTTTAAGCACGCATTTATTTCATCTGCTCTTGTTCGTCTGGGGATCACTGGAAGAGTTTGTCGAAAATCACCAGCTAAGAGAACAGTTATGCCACCCATTAGGTATTCACTATCTCGAATGTCTTTCAAAGATCGATCTACAGCTTCAAAAGCACCTTTATGGACCATAGTACACTCATCCCAAACAATAAGCTTGCAATCTTTGAGCACAGCAGCCATATTAGATTGCTTTGAAATTGAGCAATGTGGTGTTTCTAAATGAAACAAATTAAATGGAATCTTTAGAGTAGAATGCGCTGCGCGACCACCATTTAGTAAAGTGGCTGCGATACCGGAAGAAGCAACGGCCAATGCAATGTTTTTACTTTGCCGTACCTTTGCCAATAATAAATTTAAAAGAAACGTTTTACCTGTTCCACCAGGTGCATCTAAAAACAAGTGGAAACGTTGCAGTCGGACGCAACCGACTGCGGTATACTCGATACCAGTATTAAAAATTTTGATGCCCATCCATGTGGGATGTTAATTGCTTTCTTCATACCAAATTTGGTGACTCTAGCTCGAAGTTTGTATAAAGTGGGGAAAGGGGGGCTGGGGGCGGTATGGGTGGAATTGCATCCAAATTTTTGATGCAGATCTTTGTGGAATGTCAATTGCTATCTTCATAACAAATTTGGTGACTCTAGCTCAAAGTTTGTAAAAGAGGGGAAAGAGGGGCTGGGGGCGGTTTGGTTGGGCGTGGCATGTAATTTTTGCTGCAGATCCTTGTGGAATGTCAAATGCTACCTTCATACCAAATTTGGTGACTCTAGCTCAAAGTTTGTATAAAGTGGGGAAAGGGGGGCTGGGGGCGGTATGGGTGGAATTGCATCCAAATTTTTGATGCAGATCTTTGTGGAATGTCAATTGCTATCTTCATAACAAATTTGGTGACTCTAGCTCAAAGTTTGTAAAAGTGGGGAAAGGGGGGCTGGGGGCGGTATGGTTGGGCGTGGCATTCAAATTTTTGCTGCAGATCCTTGTGGAATGTCAAATGCTACCTTCATACCAAATTTGCTGACTCTAGCTCAAAGTTTGTATAAGGTGTGGAGAGGGGGGCTATGGGGCTGGGGGCGGTATGGTTGGGCGTGGCATCCAAATTTTTGCTGCAGATCCTTGTGGAATGTCAAATGCTACCTTCATACCAAATTTGGTGACTCTAGCTCGAAGCATGTAAAAGGTGGTGAAAGGGGGGCTATGGGGCTTGGGGCGGTATGGGTGGGCGTGGCATTCAAATTTTTGCTCCCGATCCATGTGGGATGTCAATTGCTATCTTCATACCAAATTTGGTGACTCTAGCTCGAAGTTTGTAAAAGGTGGGGAAAGGGGGGTGGAAGGGGTGCGCGTGGCTCCAAAACTTTGATGCAGTTTTTCGGGGGTCGTTGCAAGCTATCTTCCTGCCAAATTTGGTGGCTCTAGCTCCACAACTCTGGAAGATACACGCATTCCCGTTTTTGACGAAGCGTTGGGGTGGATGGGGGCGGCTAGGGTGGTATTGGTGGGCGTGGCATCCAAACTTTTGATGCAGTTTTTGGGGGGTCATCATCACCTATCTTGGCACCAAATTGGTGGCTCTAGCTCAAAAACTGTGGGAGATATAGCCATTTCTGATTTCAAAATGCGGGGGGGCTGGGGGCGGAATGGGTGAGCGTGGCTCCAAAATTTTGATGCAGTTTTTTGGGGGTCGTTACCAGCTAGCTTTCTACCAAATTTGGAGGCTCTAGCTCCACAACTCTGATAGATACACGCATTCCCGTTTTTGACGAAGCGTTGGGGTGGATGGGGGCGGCTAGAGCAGTATCGGTGGGCGTGGCATCCAAACTTTTGATGCAGTTTTTGGGGGGTCATCATCACCTATCTTGGCACAAAATTTGGTGGCTCTAGCTCAAAAACTGTGGGAGATATACGCTTTTTGACTTTAAATTGCGGGGGGGCTGGGGGCGGAATGGGTGGGCGTGGCTCAAAAATTTTGATGCAGTTTTTTGGGGGTTGCTGGTAGCTATCTGCCCACCAAATTTGGTAGTTCTAGCTGTAAGGATGTGCGAAATATGAGGATTTATCGGTTTTGAGTTATCGAATTTATCGATTTGCCAGCCCCCCAGTTATCGTAGAACCCCCATCTTGACACTTTAATTTACTATCCCATAGAAAAAGAGAATTGGAAAGTTTCAAGTCTCTAGCTTGAAGGGTGTGGAAAAAAGTTGCGAACATACAGACGGACAGACGGACAGACGGACGGACACCATGACGGACATTGCACAAACCCAATATACTCTTTACCTTCGGTATCGAGTATAAATAGATTTCTCCTTTTTCTGCTTCAACGCTATGCAGTAACTTTTCGTATACTTGTTTTTGCTCAGCAGTAAGGAGTAGCTCATTATTAACAACAAAATTATCGCAATTTTCATAATTTGTTACTCTATGATGTTCATTATTTTGAACAATTTCCTCGGATCTGATTGGTAGTGGAAGTCCATAGTTAGTCAAGTTTTGACCACCAATAGACAGTACTATATCTTCAATGTACAAAAAATATTTATTAAATACATTATTCAGAATACTTTGATCAATATTTCTGTCTTGTGAAAAATGAAAGGCTCTTAAAATATCTTCTGA